>JAQFZY010001030.1:0-18788 GCA_034696285.1 Hypogastrura burkilli
TAAGAATTGTACTTACCTTGTGATCTAATTAATAAATTGAAATGTTTTGATTTTTCTTGCCATCAAATGACTTTTGCACATAGGCTTAACAGTATTCATAATTTCTTATATTATCTCTTTGTTCTAGAGCTATTCGAAAGGTAATTCTATGTTCATATTGACACAGAATCATATTTTTAGTTCAGTTTATTTTTAAAGCTGTCTGAGCGCCGCTGTAGTCCCAAAATCGAACATTTTCGACGGGACGATTAATAATATATATGTATATAGTTTCCTGAGCATGTCAGCCTGAAATATTTTTGCCTGCTTATTTTGAGCCTGCACATTTCTGGCTTTGGAGCAATTGCGGAAATTAGATAGGAAGTCTCGTATGGTCTTTGAGGATATGGAATATGTCCAGTCAGGTAGTAGAAAGAAGTAACACCATGCATGAACTAAGGTAGGGTGAATTTGCCAGGACAAAAAATAATGGTCTTGCTCTGGGCTGGCCGTCTAGTCTGTCTGGCTCTCTATTCAATGGAGATGCTCCTTGGTAATGGGCCCGCTGGATCTTCTTCATCCTAAAAATCGAAAGAAGGGCTGGAGCTCGTGGTTTACGAGTTGGGAGGAGGGAGTGAACATTTGTGGGCTGATGGGCTGTGAGGCTGGATCTTGATCTGGCTGGAAGGCTTGGAAGCGGCGGAGCCACGATTGGGGCCCGGTTTCCTGGCCTGACTCCGGACTCGCCTCCAAGAAGTCCTTGGCTCTCCGGCCGAAGCCCACACCCAGCTCCGCCGTCCATTGGATCTCCCCCACCAAAAATCCCAGTATGCTCCATTCTTTTCCATCTCGGGAAACAGGGGAATGTGACCGACTCGGGGACCCTCCTCTTTCAGCCTCACTCATATCCCGCTCAACCCGGCCAGGTAAAACAGCAGCAGCATGTATTATTACTGCCTTCTGCCTTGAACGGATGTATTAATCTTAATTAAAAATAATAATGTTAGTCTAAGCAGTTTTAAATGTATCCAGGTGAGGACTACGCGCTACCAACTCACTGCGTGGTGAAATCCAATCAATAGGAAAAAATACAGCGCGGAGCATCGTTTAAATGGAACGTAAAAGTCATAGGTCACTCCTTGCCTAACAAAATGGGCACCAAAGGTCATACGGCATAGGGTATCGCTTTTAGACCAAAAGGTCTTATGGGATGATCCGGGTGTCCGTTTTTGGCCCTTAAGTACCTGACCCCTAGACCCTAAAAATCCCATTTGAAAACTTGATCTTCGCCTTGGGCATAAATACGTTCAGTGCGAGGTTGGGTGGGTATGGGTATGGGTTGAAGAATGCGACCTGCACGCTGCGCTGTGGTAAGCCGAAACTCTATCGAATGTATATAATTGGTTCGAATTCGAATATGCTTGTTTTTTCTTATTAACCTTGGGCATGTTTAAACTGATACCCTATTAAGCCGCCGATACCTAAAAAGCCCTAATTACATCAGTTAATAAGTTCCAAAAATTAGAGAATAAATGATAAAAACTGTCTATTTGCCTTTCCATGATTTGGTTATGATTTTTGGCACCTATATAATTAACGATGCTTAAAAGGTTGAATTACTGCTTTCAGAAACAGCTGCTATATATTTTTTTTTCTAACGAAAAACGAAAACAAGAAACTAACAAGATTATCTATGATGAAGTACTGTAATTTGTAACCCTATCTGTCAGGTTTGGTAAAGCGATAATTCCTTTCTTTAGCGAGAATCAATTTTTCAAAATACTTATCGTTAACTTTCTTCTAGAGTAAAGTGTTTGAATATTTTTGGGGTCGGTATTAATTGTTCAGGAACATACCTAAACTATCAAAAGTGGCTGGCCCCACGGAGACTCTGTAGTGAGAACTTACACGACGCTAACGACTGCTGAAAGTGCATATATTTCTAGCGTTAGGTCCCATAAAAGTTCTTCCTACAAGTATAAGTGCTACTAAAATAGTTTATTATTTCACTAAAAGACACGTTTATAAAACTGGAATCTTGAATAGGACTTAAATATGCTACGCTACACGCTACCGCTACTCCTTCGGATTCAGGATATGAGAATTGGCCGCTTTTGGGTTGGCTCGTTCTGGACTTTACATTCCCCGTGCCGAAATAGGAAAAAGGACATGAGCTATGGGAATGGTAACATGCGACATGTGCATCTGCCTTTATGTCCGTCTGACATGCCCGTACTTCTGACTTGAGCTGAACAACAATTATCTTTTCCTCCCTTCTCGCCCTTCTGCGACCAATCCATTTCAACACAGGAAATGTCCAAGACAATGATGGCCCATGCCATGTACATATCACCCATAGTCAATGCGCAAGTGGTACCTTTTACTACAATATTAATAAAAATCACAACCGCACAAACTCGGAGGGATATAACTATGTATGACTAAGCACGCCTAACCACAATTTATTAAACCCCGACTTTTGAGCAGCTCAAGAATAGACCTTGCGCAGAGAATTTAAGAATTAAAGTATTTCACTCGGTTTAGTTTTTATGGAAATGGCCTTTTATTATTTTACAGGCTTTGTAATCCACAACTAATATGTACAACAATCAAAGGGTAGTACTCGTACACTCGCCATGGCTCAGAATTTCATATTCATGATTAAGCTTTAGCCCTTTCTTTTATTCTGTTTTCTGTTGTGATATTAATAGAAATATATTTTCCTTATATGTATAAACATTGTTTACTTCAATCAAATATGGATTTACCTACTAAACTAATTGATATCGATAGTGCTACTACACTATGAATATAGAAAACTTCCAGTTCGTTATTCATTTAGTAGCAAATACTATTTATGACGTATGACGCGACATTATTTTAATTATTTCAAATACTATGTATATTGCATGCAGTGGTAATGGGCTCGTGTCCACTGGTCCACAGGCTTTTTTCTGGATTAAATGGGCATTTATTGTACGCACCTATGTACATACTAGAAGTTTGAAACAAATATTATCGTAGAAGGTGCTTATGTCAGCAGTCGGCATGCCCTTTGTAGCTAATCTTAACTACACTAAAGAATAGATACAATAGCTTAGCTTCCTTACCCCACGTCATCCAAAATGGACTTTGTAGCCTTTGAAAAAATTGAAAAAGACGTTGAAAAGTTCTACATCCCAAGGCAAAGAATACATGCAGTAGTTAAAGTTAAAGCTAAGTTAACAATTAGCCTTTAGAGTAGTAAATACATATGTATATGCCTATGCGTAATCCGCCGCAAACTTTAAGGCCGACAATACATACTCTAGTCCGCATACAAAATACATTCTCCATTCATTTTTCATGTTTTTAACGGGAACTGAATCAAACAGTCTCATTCTTATCGCACAGTGTATGATTATTCCTTACAATACTACCGACATTTAGGAAATAACGTTTATTTTGAATACAGATGCAGGTTATCACGTTATCTGAGAGAAGTATCCAAAGTTAGCTAACAGGAAGGATACAGGTTTCAGCAGGCCGGTATTGTCGATTATCCTTAAGCCTATCGAATCCGCCACTATTTAGTAACATTATTCTTACAAATGGTTACACATATTATAACGTTATAAGTTGTATAAATTAACTTTAGGACACACCATGACATACTGTCTCATATTGTTGTACTCATAAAATAGTCACAATCACACTGGGAATTTTGATCCAGGATCCAAAACATATTGTCATACAAAACACTGTTGAAAATGTTGGGGTTTGTTTCCGTTTATGTAAAGCATTGTGATGATGAATTTTTGACGTCTCTAGCAGCTACACCAAGAAGATCCAGCCGCTTGACTGTTTTGAGATAGGCGACGATTTCTAAGAGTGAAGCCGAGGGTGTTACTATGATCTGATTCCCAGAGGCCGGGTGTCTGAATGATTTTTTGCACTAGCTCCTCAAAGGCACATTGAACACCTTCCTTTGATTTTGCACTAGCCTCAATGAATAGCATAGAATGTCGTCGAGCAAACTGGAGTCCTTCCTCCCGGCTTACCACTCGATCCTACAGTAACAGGAAGAAGTAAGACATTAGGACAAGTGAAACTAAATGAACAAACGATGAAATAAGTTAGTATCTAGGATGTTAAAGTTAAAGTAGTAAGTTAAGCTAGTTAAAAGTACAAATTATAATACGAACCACCAGCTATTTCAGTACTTTAACAAATAAATATGTTTCCAAACCTTGTCAATCTTGTTCCCAACGAGCATTTTGACAATGTTTGATTTGGTTGAGTACGTGTTCAGCTCTTGGAGCCAAGGGTCAAGCCGTTGGAAGGAAGGTCTGCAATTGACGTCGTATACCAATATAGCTCCTTGAGCTCCTCGGTAGTAACTGGGAGTCAGGGTACGAAACCGCTCCTGACCCGCCGTGTCCCAAATCGCTAACTTGACCAGGTTCCCGTCTACCGATAAGGTCTTTACTTTGAAGTCCACACCAATTGTTGCTGGTTGGTCGATGTCGAAAATATCGTCGGTAAACCGAAGTAGCAAGCTGTAACGACGCACAGAGTCAAATCATAAACAATAAATTAACGTCAGCGACATTCTCAATAATTAATTAGGTATTACTTGCACATACGTTAACTTTGAATTTTTGACAGAGCTTACCTCTAACTTTTTGAATGTCAAGATTTGAACCGCAATGTATTATTATGTAAGTAATTTTAAATATACATGAATGACTCGCCTGCTCTTCCCAACTCCAGAATTACCAATTATTAGGATTTTGAGTGTAGTAAGGACTTCGTCGGAAGACGACATGGTCATAACCGATTCACTTCACGGTTGATCGCTTTACTAACAAATACCGTATTCTCGCGTTTACTGCTACGAAAAAAAATAGAAACAATGGTTTATGATGATTTGATGATTATCAAAATATTTTACACTCAATAACAATGTTCAATGTTCAGTGACTGAGTCATCAGTCTTCAGGTTCCAGATGATGAATTTTGAATCTTGGAGGCAACAACGTCCGTCCTTGTTACATTAGAGGATCCGATCCCAGGCTTCAGCAGGCTAGTAGCGTACTAAGTGCGAACATGAACACACGTGTACAAAGATATGGCATATGGCATACGACAAAGTACAACGTACAGCGTGGGCCGATGATGCTGCATATGACGATGACGAGGATTGTGGATTAATCCACCAGCTATTCCATGGGATGAGTAATCTAATCCCTTTAGTTGTCGACTAATACATATATATTTGTTGTTTTAAAGGAATAGTTGGTGTACGGTATACGTATAAATTGTATAATCATAAAATAACAATATAATCTGCTCCCAGTATTATGTACGATAGATGTATATGTATGTAGTAGCCTACAACACGATCATCAAAAAAGAAAAACATGAAACACTTAAAACTCGGAACAATTTTAAGTTAAAATTGTTCCGAGTCACATAATAGGTGTAGGTACAATACAAGAGTAGGTACTAGCCAAGCGAGACGAACCCCCGGGGTTAACGCGGCACGAGTAATTTACATCGTATAAAAATGTCTAAGATATACTTTACGTTTCGTCAATAATTCATTTGAAACGCCACTTATACGATTACGATGCGATATATTGATATATAGAACCTACGATAGATACGGGGAGAGAGGCACTGAATGACATATGCTGGTTCTATGTATAATAAATTATAGGCGACATCGTGACATATTCCTGGAATCTGTGTAAATTAAGAGTGAAAACACACTTAAATATGAAAAGTGCCTAATAAAACATGGGACTAAAATTAGCTTTTTACAGTTCAAAGTTATATGGAATTAAAATCGGGATTTCTAATATTTATTTTCATACAAATCTTCATATTTTTTTTTAGCGATATACATAAATATCCTAGACTTTCAAAAACATTATAATTTTTAATATAATCTTAATTTATCTATTCTTTTTAATGAATTACAATCTGAAAGTTGGCGACGGAAGTCAACTCATTGAATTTTATAAAATTATAGGTACCTACTGCATACTGGCGACAGGATATACTAGTATATGGAATATATAATACATAAACACATGTATATGCACATACTACATCATACTACATCATACATGCACATACATACATCATACATACTAAATGATTTAAGTCCCCTGCACAAAGATTACGCAAATGATGAATACATGAGAACTGACCGTAAATGTCTATACAGCGAGCTCTGCTAAAAAGTATAAAGTACCTGGGACGTACGGCGACTATCCAAAGTCCGAAGGTCTGCACTTTCCGTGTGTGTATGTGTACTGTGTACTGTGAACGCTGTCTCTTGCTCCTTGGTACCTCCACGTGACTTGAGCCGGGTCTTTCGTAGAGTTTGTGAACTTGTGAAGTGAAAGTTGGAGCAAGTTGGAGCCGGAAGTTAACTTCAAAAAAGTAGAAGTTGCATATTACATATTACAGAAACTCGAACACTGAAGTTCACGGATTATTGGTGAGTTTATATTTATGTATGTAGTATCTACATTTACCGTTGACTTTTCTTGATAACAATTAAAACACCGTTAAATTAATGCGTTCACGGTTCACTAAAGTTCACTAATTTCTAATTTGTAATTTATTACACTCATTTTAATTTACTAATCTTTAAAGCTGAAGCACTAATGTAATTGAAATCAATTGACCAGCGGCCATGTCATGGGTTTGTATAATGCTGAGCAATCATAAAATGAATGTAAAAGTATACAAGGAAGGAAGGCGCGCAGGACTATGGACGCTTACTGTTACTGTTCAGCGTCAGGTGTCAGGTTCAGGTCGATGTAATTAATTGCAAACTGTTTTTTGTTCTACAGAAAATAGTTTGGAAGCGGAAGCTTCGGTCCGCGCTCGTGCGTTCTTCGTAAAGGAAAAGGCGTTGAATTCACATCTCCAATCTCACTTGTCCCTCAATTTGATTGATTAATCATTTGTCATTGGTGCTGGTACTAGAACGCAGAACATTGTTACAGCTGACATGCTCGGTTCCAGAGTTTTAAGAGTTTGGGGAGTTGGTCGTAGGTTTGAAATCAAACCAATAAGGCAAGTTTCATCTGGGACTTCGACTTCCAGTGCTCAGACTCAGCCGAAGGTCCAAGACGAGGCTCCGAAAACCCCACGGGTCGTGTTTGATAATGAGAAGGACGTACCAGAGTGGAGGAAACAGGAGAAGGCTCAGAAAGAGCTCAAACCTTCATTTGCCAAGCAGCTCTTCCTTGGAAAGTTTGACACGGACGTCCTAACCTTTCCCGAAGTTCTGGAGAAGGAGGAGCATGAGACACTACATGAAATGCTGGCTCCAATAGAGAAGTTTTTTAGTGAAAAAGGTTCGTATGGATTCAGCTTCTAGTCATTGTCATTTGCACTGCACTAGCGCTGCTTGTGAACCTTAAGCGCTAAAACTGTTCATTCATGTTGATCATGGAATCCTTGATTATTGTTTGCAGTCGATTCTAAGCAAATTGATCGGGATGCGAAAATTCCGGATGACGTGCTGCAGGGTCTGAAGGACTTGGGCCTTTTTGGTTTACAAGTCCCTGTACACTATGGTGGGCTTGGGCTGAACGCGACATCATATGCTAGGGTTGGAGAGATCATTGCTTCTGATGGAGGGATTGCTGTCACCCTTGCCGCCCATCAAACCATTGGTTATAAGGTGAGGGTTTATTTCGGATAATAACTTTGGCAATTCTCCAATGAAACTTATCTGTAATCAATTAATTAGCTTGTATGATTTCCAGGGACTCCTGCTCTACGGAACTGAGGAACAGAAGAAAAAGTACTTGCCTCGCCTTGCGAGCGGTGAGATGGTGGCAGCCTTTGCCCTCACCGAGCCAAATGCAGGGTCTGATGCTGCATCAGTTAAGACCAAGGCCAGAATGTCACGGGATGGGACGCATTGGCTTCTGTCAGGATCCAAGATTTGGATCTCAAATGGGGGGACTGCTGACTTTTTCACTGTTTTTGCAACTAACGCGGTAAGTCATTTTTGACTTTAGCCTTTGGCCTGAATACCTTATCCCCTTATCTGTATGAGTATGAGTAATAGTTAAATACTTACTACGGATTTTGATTGGATATTGGTTGGAACTTGGAACCCTATAGGATGAAAGCGTGAGCGAGAAGTCCTCGAAGCGAATCACAGCCTTTGCCGTTGAACGAAGCTTTGGCGGGATCACGAGCGGGAAACCGGAAGACAAACTTGGGATTCGGGGCTCAAATACGAGTGAAGTGCATTTCGACAATACGCCGGTTCCATTAGAAAACGTGATCGGTGAGGTTGGAGGAGGGTTCAAGGTTGCAGTAAACGTCCTCAATAGTGGAAGATTTAGTATGGGCAGTGCCGGGGCGGGTAAGCTCACCAAATATAAAGCCTCAATTGACATGTTCCCGACTACTATTGATCGTATCAGGTAAATTTGTTTTAATTTTTTAGGAAGCTTCAGGAAAGCATTAGCAATGGTAGCTGAGTACGCGATTAACCGGAAACAATTCGGGAAGCCTATTAGCGAATTTGGATTAATTAAAGAGAAAGTAGCTCGGATTGCATTGTCTGCTTATGCAATGGAGAGCATGTCCTATTTGACGGCTGGTATGATTGACTCAGGAGACTATGAGGATTGTTCGTTAGAAGCTGCTATTGTTAAAGTAAGTAATCGGTGTCCTTCAGTGTTACAGCGATGATGTAAAATTCGTTTCTGTTCTAAGATTTACAGTTCAGAGGCCATTTGGACAGGATCAAGTGAGTGCCTCCAAGTCTTGGGAGGCCTCGGTTACATGAAGGACTATCCGTATGAAAGATCACTTCGAGATTCCAGGATTCTTCTCATTTTTGAAGGAACTAATGAGATATTACGCCTCTTTGTGGCGTTAATGGGTGAAACGAACTTATTATACCACCTTATACATATATATACCTAGTGTTAATTACAACTGCCCGTACTAAATACGTTTGTTCTCCTAAGGCGTACAAGCGGCAGGGAAGGAACTAAAAGAGTTGGTTAAGACATTACGAAACCCATTCATGAATCCTACTGCCATTATATCGAAGGGCATTGAGCGGTGGAGGCAAACAAAGGGTGACCCCAAGCTAAGCATTGGGCTCAAAGGTTTCGTACACCCATCCCTTCAAACGAGTTCTGAGCGACTTGAATACGCAGTTCACAGACTCCAGTACATTATCGAGGTCCTACTCCAGAGGCATGGGGCTAATATTACAGAGCAACAGCTGGAGCTTAGACGTATTGCCGATATCGTTATCGACATCTTTGCCATGACAGCCGTTCTTAGTCGAGCCTCCAGAGCTTATTGTACAGGAATTCAAAACGCCGGTGTTGAGGTATGGTAGACTAACAAAGCACAAAGCAATATCCCGCTGGGACTCGGAGTAATTTCTATTACTGTGTACTTATAGATTTTAGCAGCCGACATCATTTGTCAAGAAGCCTGGGTTAGAGTGAGGAGGCACATTGAAGAACTTGAAGACGGACAGTTCCTAACTACGGATCTGCGGCTCATGCAACTTGCTGAGAGGGTATTTGAAAACAAGGGATACTTCGCTGAGCATCCTCTAACTCGTAATATCTGGTAGTTCCCGTAGGCTTTGTTGGGAAGTCTGAAACCCTCTTCTACAAGTTTAGTTTTAAGTGAACTGTGTTTTAGTATGTACTATATACCGATGATGAGTGAAAATAAAACAAACTTGTATATTGCCTATTACCAAATTGTGGTTTGAAACCAGTATCTCCAGAGATAATCCCTGTAGATTCTACAACGAAGATTTTATCGTAGCATAGCGATAGCCCACACCAGCTTAATCATATTCATGTTTGCTTGAGTGACAAGTTAACCAAACCGTGGAAGGATGTATTTATTGAAAATGGAATCACAGTTTTGTGGCCAAATGTAGAATATCTCGTACGTCCACAGAGGGGAAATTCTGTAAAAAAGGAACGGACCAACTTTAGCTTTGTACATATTATACATATTATATATTATCCCTTATAATATATATTAATATATATATTATCGTTATATTATCCATATAACGATGATTTTGGTATGCGTAAATTACTTGCAATAACTTCATATTATTAGAAAAGTCACCGGTCAGTAGGTCTTCCCTCAAGTGGCTGCCGATAAAAAAAAGAGCTTTTACGCCAGCTCAAATATTGGGGATAGTGTTTAAGTGTTTAGAACTTACATTATCATTGCGCAACAGACCCCAATGAGAAACTTAAATCTAGATTCATCGGCTAGTAAGCTGTCCCATATTCTCAGTACATCGGGAAGTTGGAATTCTTGTGATAGCAGAAGGGTTAGCCAACTAATGGTAAGAGAAATAAGGGTTATTTTTCGGAAATCAAAGTAATGTTTTAAATTGTCTTAATTTTTTGAATTATACCGGAAGCAGTAATACTGCGGATGGATTTCTTGTCGCTCCAGCAAATTAAATATGACCTCGTCCTTACTCCTCAACAACGACATTAGCCGTTGTATCATTTCCTGTATACCCGACTTGCTATTATCTAAGCTTCGAATAAAAAAATCCCGAATCTCAGCCATGAGGTTTGTGAACAAGTAAAACGTATCTGGCTCCGCATAGCGAGACCAATTAGAGTCGGGATCCGTGGCTAGCGTAAAATAAATTGGTCCAATGATTTCGTTCATGCCTTGTACATATCTGGAATTTGAAAGCAGAAGCAGAGAGTGATTATGTTCCGTCTTTCATACTATACAGCGTTTCGGTAGGACTCACCCCTGACCGGGGTTAAGCTTTGCGTAAACGAAAAGTATTCGTTCAACTACTTCCCAGTGAGCTTCATCTGTACTGGACTCCATTGGCACTAAATTCCCTCCAAGCTTCTTGACACCGACGCCCTTACACGTTACGCTAGCGGCTTTTAGAGAGCAGTAGTTTACTCTTGAATGGAGTCGATCAATTGCGCCCCCTACTACGCCTCTATGGGGGTAGCGTGTCGGGGATTGGAAGAAATGAATGTCTGGACATAGTCTCCTGCACAGACGGAATTTTCCATTATTTATAGTGAAGAAAAATACGATTTTCGTTAATTATAATTCTAAATTCTGATTCTCATGTTACAAGAGTCTTACCGAACATCCTTATCTATTTGTAGAAGCACTTCATTATCCCTAAAGAACCCTTGCCAGGGGGAAGCGGGGTCAAGGTCAAGAGGGTGAGCAGTTTCACAAGCGGCTACGACGGGCGGCAGTAGTTCCTCTAAAATGACAATAATAGTAGTGAAAGCTAAAGGGGAAAGTTGTGGTCTTCATGGCTTCATGTTTAGTATGATCCGCACCACCAAGAGCATAGTATTCTATCCGCTTTTGCTTTAAAATCTCATCCCAGCTCTGTCGATCTGACGGCAAGTAATTGAGCAGAATCCTCCAAATTAAAGGTCGAAGGTGGGTGGACTCTGGTATTCCTGAAAATCCTCATTAATTAGGTTTATTAGGACATGTAACTAAAGTGACCGCTTTCTTGAATAATATTAAACACAATTCAAGTGTATATTCAAACAGTTACCGTTAAAGGCGAGCTCCCTCAGCGAGTTTATTTCAATTTTAGGTGCTGACAGTACAGATGCAAAGGCGGAGAGCCTGAAACGTAAAAGGTTTCCGAATTAAGAATGAACAGAGGATAAGAATTTAAACACAACACATTCAGTTGATATAGTTAGAAGACTTGAATACGTGTACCACTTTCCATTTCTATTAGTAATACTGTTGTTAATCAATTATTAATAATAATGTTCTTAATCAAAATAATTAATTACTGTGATGTATTGTATTTAAGTTAAATTAATGCTTTTCAAAATTCAAAATTACCTTGACTTGTAGGAGGCACTAGTGGAGGAGGTCGAGGCTGCAGCCGGTTCTTCTGACACTGACATTATTGTAGCTGAGTATTAGGAATAGAAACTGACTGATACGCCTGGGGTCAAATGAAGGTAAAATATTCAAACCGAAAGGGAATGGTCAAGGCTTAACTGCCCAAAAGTTAACATTATCTAAGTCTCTTAAATTAGGGTGGGAGGTTAAACTATTCCTTCAGATTTAGTTTTCGCTTCTTCCCGCGACACTTTATGCACAGGAATAGTACGGGAGAACCAAACTGCGGACTTTTTTAGACAAAGAATTATTTGCTTAAAACATTAAGAATTAAGATGCGTTCAGCGTGGATAGCTAGTTGAAGCGACACATATATGAGTCTTCAGAAGAAATTATAGTGTAGAGCCGATGTTTTGCATGAAGTAGACCAATAAGGATTCCAAATTCCAATACGAAAATACTTTCAACTTCCCAAACTGACCACTCAATATGTTTACTGATCAATTTCCGAAACTAAATATTCAACTAATATTCTAATAGTTTCTGTGTGTATTTTTCCTTTTAAAACGAACTTATCATAAAATAATAATGTGGAACATTTCCTTATTTTTCAATATTTTCTCCTTAAAAAAGTTCAAGTTTGAAACGTTTGAGTATCTTCCGAAATCAAAAGCTAGATATGCCCGTGATTTGAATGGGAACCTGGAATGTCATTTATTCCGTATCTATACTAGTACTACTAATAAAAGTATAGAAACATTTTTCTAAAACATAATATATGTACTATATAAATGTTGTTGTGAATGAGGTTGGGAGTTGATATATGTAGGAATTCTTCATTATTAGTAGCACTAGAACAAGATTCTTGCTTTTTCCGTATACTAACTCTCAAGGTTACGCAGATCCTCTTCATCAACTCCTATGAGTAGTGCCAATGTGTCAGGCTGAAAGGAGCCCCGGCGCCCGCTGTACGTCTGGAATAATACATTTTAATTGTATTTAAGCAACAATATTCAACTGCATGTTTGTGAAGGTAAAACCATGCTGATTCAATTACTTACTTCGGAAGCGACTTGTCGGAGTATGTTGCTACTCGCATTTCCAGTATGACCAATCATGGAGGTTAGAATACCATTTGGATTCTGAAGAAGCGTATGAGGGTGATCATACTCCTGTTGTGTGCGAATAAGATTGTGACGTATTATTGTTGGTTGTTACGCATCCCTTCACACTATGATCAATTTTCTATTCTTACCTTCAGGAAGCCATTATCCAAGACAAGAATCCTATCACAGTCCATTACGGAGTGAAGCCTGTGAGCTGTAATGATGGGGTAAGAATTAAGCAGTGTACAATATGAACTGCGAACCACAATTTTCATATGCACTCCGCTTACCAATTGTTATAATGGTGCAGTCCGAAAATTTCGTTCTAATTGTTTTCTGAATAAAGTTATCAGTCCTAAAAGGTAAAATATGCCATAACTTCAGATGAAGCGAGTATAAGCATACTCATTATCATTAGGTTGTGATATCAATAATGGTCAACGTACCCAATGTCCACATTAGCCGTTGCTTCATCAAGTATAAGAATTTTACTATGTCGGAGTATAGCCCGGGCCAAGCATACAAGCTGCCTGAAAGAGGAAGAGGACTTTCACCATTGAAGTTAGGAATGCAAATTGTCTTAAATTAAACGGGAAACTTTAATACAATTGATACCTTTGACCAACACTGAAGTTACTTCCGCTGTCAGATACTTTGAAATCCAATGACTCAATGCCGTTCTTAAGGTCAACCTATAAATATTTCATTAGTCCTGGTGTGTATCAATAGTATTCAAGTTCAAGTTCCAATGTTAAGCTTACTTCATCAAGCACTTCCCACAACTGCTTGTCCTCAAACTGATCAAATGGATCCAGATTGTAGCGGATCGTTCCAGAAAACAGTACCTAAAGCGTTTAGGAGTTGGCCATATTTAATTGGATTTATATGAATAACTATAAATGTTAGTTTTTATCATGTCGGAAAATATTAAACTGCATGCGTCAAGGCTAAAATTACAGTTTAGAATCATGGATACATTCGGTAATCCAAATCTGAACGTGACCTCATTTTAATCTAATATCTTGACATTTCAGAAGAGTAACATTACAAAATAAGGCATAATGTGGCAATAAATCATAAGCTATGTCAAACTCAAAGGAAATGACTGATGACTTGTCTTCGACTTAATAATAGTGCTTGCCGAAAAGTATTGACTTTAGCCGAAAACAAAATATGCAAATGAGCAAATACATATGTTGTGCGCAACTAACTTACTCGAATTGTACCGGATTCATACCGGATTAATACTTCGTACCTCGTACCCGATGTAGGCAAGACTGTATTATTTGGTTAGCATCTCGATTGGTTAATATTCAAATTTGGTTTAGGGTTAAAGCAAATATTTTTGTGATATCATTAAGTACAGACCCTTGTCTTCTTCATTTGTCATTAAAATCTTATTAGGTATATGAAAATATGCGACCGTTTCATAACTCAAAAATGGTTCTCTTACTGGATCTTGCGGAATAATCGAAATGTTCCTCCGGAGGTCATGGAGCCCAATGTCATTGATTCGTACGTCGTCAATAAAGATGTGTCCTCGTGGCTCCGTCATCCTAAAGAGTGCTACAATGATGCTGCTCTTCCCGGCTCCCGTCCGTCCTACAATCCCGATCTTCTCCCTTCCCTTCACGTCAAAGGTCAAGTCCTTCAGGACGTCCTTGTCCTCGTAGGCGAGGTAGAGATGTTTGAACTCTATCTTCCCCTCACTCGGCCAACCCTTTGGTGGTTTATTGTCTGTAAATTTAGGTACGAAAAGAGTTAATATTAGGTTCAGGGTATTCGGGTCGCAATGTTATGGCTTATGGCATACCTGGCTTCGAATCCAGATCCGCTTCAGGCTCCACTTTTGAGTATTCCAGGGCTCTCTCTACAGAGGTCATTAAATTTTCAGTCTCTGCGCTTTGCCTCATGCCCCATTGAAAGGTCCCGGTGAGCGTGAGGGCGGAAGAAATGGCAAGGCCAACGTTACCTCCGAGTGCGTCTAAAAGGTTTAAACTGGTTAAAGTAGGGGGTAGGCTTATCTCCATAAATGGCTTCCAAATGACCTACCACTTGTGATTAGCAGGAAGCTGAACGTGACGGCAGCGAGGTAAATCACAGAGATAAGTTCGAGCCAGGTTCCAAACCAGCGGTTGGCAGCAATAAAAATATACCAAGCAGCCGAGTGCATGTCCTAAGAACGTTCAAAAATCTCCGTAAACATGAAGGGAATTTACGGTATTTTGTAGTACACGTTTTCCTAATTGCTAACCTGATGCCCGTCAAACTGTTGAATCAAAATAGCTTGAGAGTTGGAGGAGCGAATCGTTGTCAATCCCTGAAGGGATGCAGCAAGATGCGTGAAAAGTGGGCTCCTTGCTAGAAATAGATATGGAAAAACAGTTATTAGAACTATTTCGAGTTAATTAAAAAAAACTATTTTCGAATCCTAGTGTATAGGTATTTCGAACGGTTACACGTCAATACGACTAGGGAAATTCGACTACAGTCAATTGTACTAGAGGTCAATTGGACTACACGTCAATTCGACTATACGTCAATTCGACTATACGTCAATTGGACTATACGTCAATTCGACTGTAAGTAAATTGTACTATACGTCAATTCGACTTTATGTCAATTCGACTTCCAACAATTTCGACTAGGGAGAACTTCATTGTACACGTTATAACTGACTCCGGTTTCAAAATCACTTTGACTAATTTATTATAACTTATTCCAATTTGTATACAGAATTGTACTATTTGTAATTATTAAGTTTTGCTAAATAGCTTTGAAGTACTGATACAGCTAATTGAAGTTTGCTAAACAGTTTTGAAGCAGTAATACCACTAATTCAAACCATGGTAAATATGTTTGAAGCACTGGTAAATAGGTTTGAAGCACTGGTAAATAGGTTTGAAACACTGGTAAATAGGTTTGAAGGACTGGTAAATAGGTTTGAAGCACTGGTAAATAGGTTTGAAACACTGGTGAGAATAGCTTTGAAACACTTGTAAATAGGTTTGAAGCACTGCTAAATAGGTTCGAAGCACTGGTAAATAGGTCAGAAGCACTGGTAATTAGGTCTGAAACCTTGATAAACAAGTTCAAAGCGCTGATGCTACTAATTTATTTTTGGTAAACAGGTTTGAAGTCTTGATGCAAGTAGATAAGATAAGTAGTAGATAAGATAAGTTATATCTGTGCTTCTACGCTATTTCGCAAAGTTTCAATTAGTTGTAGCAGTGTTTCGAACCTTTTTACCGAGGCTTGTTAGTTGTATCAGTGTTTTGAACCTTTTTACCGAGGCTTAAGTTAGTTGCATCAGTGTTTCTAACCTATTTTTCAAGGTTTCAGACCTAATTACCAGTGCTTCGAACCTATTTACGGAGGCTTCCATTAGTGGTATTAGTGCTTCGAAGCTATTTAGCAACGCTTCAATTAATGGTACCAGGTATCGGTGATTTGAACTATTTATCAAAGCTTAATAATTAAATATAGTACAAATTTGTTTACCAATTGGAATAAGTACTAATAAATTAGATAAACTGATTTCGAAAGCCCGATCAGTTATGATTTATGATACGAGTAATGCAGTTGTCCTTAGTCGAAACGTACAAAGTCGAATTGACATAAAGTGCAATTGACGCATAGTCGAATTTACTTATAGTCGAATTGACGTATATAGTCTAATTGACGTATAGTCTAATTGACGTATAGTCTAATTGACGTATAGTCCAATTGACGTATAGTCCAATTGACGTATAGTCCAATTGACCTAGTCCAATTGACTGTAGTCGAATTTCCCTAGTCGTATTGACGTGATACCGTTTACTTATGGTGACTTAGTGCACATACTGATAATTGAAATGGATGAGAATTGAGGTTAATTATTTGATGATTCTGACTGTCGTCTTAGATCCAGAGTAATGAGCTAGTGCTCCGTAGACACCTAAGCCGGGACATTCGCATTGTGTTCTTGTTGAACTACATAGTCGCGTTGGCCCTAGTCGAATTGGCACCGGAGCGGAGGCAATAGACCCAGGACGCAAATTCTTATCCAAGACTACGACGACGAATGCAACTAGATCCAACTCGGTATACTGGTAACCGTGCCATAAACAACTCAAGGTGCCCGTGCCCGTTGGATGGAATCCGGACTTGAGGAGTACCTATGCAATATACTTTAAAATATTAAAATTAATTCGTTGTGCACGCAACATTGTAAAAACCTGAGCCTGGCTTCTCTCCTCTGTGAGCCGCCTGACTGTTGTGGCGCTACGTGAGGAATATCCGTGGCTCAGGTTTAGAGAGTTGAGGTCCTCGACTAGGATGTTCAACCGTTACACGTCTCATTGGTTACCAGCTCGACTAACTACGTCTTCAAGTTATTTCTAGGGTGCATGGACCACCATTATCAGCAGCTCCACTAAAACAAACGCTCCCATGGTCCATCCGCGTTAGCACGGGCTTGTTTGCCTTTTTAATAAGAATTCCTCTACAACGGGTCTTGGATCGTTGGTTGCCCGTTCGTCAATAAAAAAAAACAGCTGAGAGGGCCCAGACATGTTACCAAGGCAAGAAGGCAAAAGGGAAATATCATACTCGAAATAATATAAACTTGCCGTAAGTCACTACACAATTTTCTCACGTATACTATGTTAGGAAAATACGGTAACTGAGGTCGGGTCCAGAGCCGAGCCTAAAGGTTAGCCGTCAAGTCAACCCGGGATTGATTTCAGTGCGGGAAATGCTGAGCGTTTTTTTAAATTTTGCCTTTAATCAAGTTGAACAAATGCTGAGTCTGAAGTGTAAATCTAGATTGTTTACGGATCGAGCGGTTCTTTTTCGGTATAGTGTGCTTTGTGCTACTTGAGTACAGACTTCAACGTGGTTGATAGCACGGATAAAACAATTAGAGGGATCATACAGGCAAAGGTTAGTCGCGTATTTTTAAACTTTAATGGACATTGGAACAGGATACGTGTTCACATTCGAAACTTACGCGTGCCTACTTAAATTTTTGTTAAATTGTACAAAGCGATTTTTTCTTACTATAGTAGTGTGGTAGGTCTTGCTGGTGCTAGATGGTGTGCCTTTGTTGTCTTTGTAGCTTTTAACTATTCTAAATAATTGACAGCTTATGTCTGCTCTGCTCTATGATGTAGTGACTTACTGTTAGTGTAATGTTCCATGAATCATAATATAATGTTCCCTTTGAGTTGCCAACAAGCCCGCGCTAACGTGGAACGGATAAATACGTCTTCTTATTATTTCTAGGGTACAAGGACCATGAATACGTTTGCTTTATTGTAGGTAGCTGCATATGACGGTGGCACATGTACCCTATAAATAATCAGAATGAGTATTTACCCGTTCCACGTTAGCGCGGGCTTGTTTGGCTAGTCAAAGGATATAAACAGGATAACGATTTAAATAAAGTGACGCACTAGATTAACACGTGCCACTAAAAGCATCGCTTTGAGGAGTGCTGGAGTTTAACTTAACTATTAACCCGATAGCTTCGACACGTTTGCTTACATTCATTTTTTAAATATAACTTTCTTTATTTGAGTTAATGGTTTGTGTACTCTTTATTTTACAATTACATCATTTCCAAATGTTTTATTAGTTCTAACTCTTCGATTAATTAGGGTTAATTATAAATACATATATAAATGGAGTTAACCCCGCCTACTGATTCAGACCACTGTCTCCGAAATAAGGTATACATTGTTTTCAAAATTAACGAGTTTTAATCTAACCAATATAATATTATGACATAGTTTTCACCGTCATGAACCTACAGCACGCATTTCTAAACCTACACCAACC
>JAQFZY010001031.1:0-18767 GCA_034696285.1 Hypogastrura burkilli
CCGGGCCTTAGCGTTTTATATATAAGATATATTTGTTGGCACAATTTTTAACGCAGTCTGAATCCAGTTTCCCTGTTTATAGAAAATACCGGTACATACATTGGAATTTGACAAAACACGAGCTTATAATATTACCGGAAATATTATCGGTTTGTATTGTGGGTGGTGTTGAATAGTGAAGTTCGCTCAGTACAGAAACGAAAGGTTTTCGCGGGTTAGAGGAAAAGTCAAGGGGATAATAGTGAACCGTTTTCAGCCAAATGTTTTCAGACAAATAGAGTCCAGTGTTAGTGAGACGCATTGAAATCGAAAGCGAAAGCAGAGATATCCTAGTCACAGTCACAGCCACTAACTCCAGCTAAAAACAAGTTTATTAGTATAACCGTGACTTCTGTTAACATTTTATATTATAATATTAATAATTTAACTCGAGCTTATATGTCACATCTTTAAATTAAATGTAATTGTGTTGACCCCTTAAGGGCATAGATTTTTTTAAATTCTATTATGTGCTATTATGTAGTACAGTACACTATAGATAAAAATAATAATTTTTGCACCGAGTGCTACTCTTCTTGTGTAAATGCGTAACTGATTACCTATTAAATTTGATGGCTTCTTCGCCCAGGCAAAATTGACCATATGGTTTAGAATCCATTTAGTCAATTGGCTCATGTTTCTTATTATCGAGATTTCGTTGGGCTAAAAAAGAGTACAGTAGGTAGATTAGTATATCAATTTTTTCGGGTAGAGTAAAGAGTAATATTTCCTTCGATCGTAGATCGTTAACGTGCTAGTAGTAAATACATGACAAATGCGTGAGAAAACTCTGATAATCGGACGAGCCTTTTGCTTGGGAGAATAATGTTTACTCTGTATTCCTAGGATGTAGTACATATTAACTGATAGATATAAAAAGAGTTTCGTAATACATAGGAGATACAAGATTCATTATATACCTACGTTAAAAATACATAGGAACTATTGTAACATCTCCGTGATACTCATTTAGTATAGCAATTCCCTCCTCAGAAATCTGAAATGAAAAAGAAAAACATTAAATGAATTCCTGCAGTGCTTGATGTGTTCCGTTCAAGCTATACATTTTCTAGTTACAGTGCTTATTGATATGAGTTCAGCTGAAACTATAAATTATCTGGCCAATGTTATCCTACGGTGGAATTCGTAAGAAAATTACAGAGGGTAGCCCAGCCTAAATTAATTGTATAAACCTTATGTAACCTTAGTTTCGCGAATTGGGACAAGTTGAGACGGCGAGTATTTTTGAACAGCACTTTCTGTCGACTTTTGACCCCACTTTTCAGGCTTTCAACTCGACAGGTCGCAATTCTCAACGCAACCCCCACCCAACGTGACACAAAACGTTTCGACAAATCCGGTGATCAAGCTCGTTGGACATAATTTTAGGTTCAAGGGGTCAGTTCCTTTTAAGGAGAGAATACTTGGCCCCTAGGAACGGATTGTTTTATTAACTCTGTTTAAATTTATCCCAGAGTGGTTGAACTTCACCGTGAGGGCTAGGCGTAATTCTAGGAAAAACTGCACTAAAAGAAAAGTGAAGGCCAAATCGAGACAATAAGTATTAAACGCTTGAAACGCGTTTGGATTGGAATAGAACGCTTGGAACGAATTAGTAGATTTTTTGTAAACTAAATAAATCAATTTCGTAATTCTATAAATGGTGTGATGTTAGCCAGGTCACAGTAAACAAAGTCTATACGAATTGTGATGCTAAACACTGCAGGTAAGATATAGGAAGCATTAAGACAAAATACAAAATAGGATGAAACTTTCTTTTATTGGTAGAGTTCCATATCGTGGCATATGGTAGGTCAAAGCGATTTAATAATCTGGTCCTGGTTGGTATGGCATACACCGAATATAAACGTGTAAACCATTTCCTTAATGACTTCAGAAAATGTAAAGCCAGTTCTAAGAATATCCGTTGCTAGGGGTCTTGTTGTTGGCTATTTCAGAGCTGACCCCTTTGCCTCAAAAAATTCCAAATTCAAACTTGATCTTCGTATCGGGAATAACTTTTTGTTTACACTTTATTCGGTGGGACTGGGTTGAAAAATATGGGAATTTCTGACTATATGTCATAATACAGTATTAAATTGGTTAGATTTATACTACTAGTTGGCATAACTTACTCCGCACCAAATGAAGCTTGAGTCTGGTAAGCCGATGCATTTGTAAAAAAGTGAAATGGACGGAGAAATCAGAGATGAAGGATCCAGCAAGCTGTTTAGTTGTGATCTTCAGCTTTCTCAAACCTGTAAACAAATTGTGAAATCACATATAACAAGTAAGTAAATTACCCTTTATACCTCCGTCTTTGCTTTGCTTCAAGTCATAATTGGAATTGCAAGGAGATTAAAAACAATGAACTTATTTGCTACTAAGAAACTACGCGATCTTAGGATTCGGAGGGTGGGTGGTAAGGTAACGTGAAAACCTTGCGGCAGGGAGCACCAATGGCTCACAAGCCCGTATTCAGAATTGGATTTCAGGGGGGGCTAAAAAATTGAATATTTAGATTCCGCCGGAGGCGGAGAAATTTTTTGGAAAAATACATCTCAAAATCGTCGTTTTTGACCTGTTTTTGGTCTAATTGACGAAAAATACACGCACGAGAAGCTATTATTGCGCCGCAGGCGAAAATTTTCGTTAATTTAGGGGTAAAAATCAATTTCTTCGAACATTTCGAAGGGGGGGGGGGCTAGAGCCCTATTAGCCCATGCCTAAATACGGCCTTGATGGCTCATGGACACATTCCACTACGACGGTATTAAACAAACTCGATTCATCGCTGCTGGAGCTGGAACCATTCGGCTCATGCAATGCCGATCTGTGCACTATTACTATTATCAAACACTTGATTCGGCACTTCAAGCACTCATGGGCGCACGCAAATACGATCTAATAAGCAGCATCTTGTCTTATACTTATTCGAATCGGTACTTAGAGAAGGGTAACCATTGGGCCTTGGGCGCATGGAAAGCCGATCTGATCACTAGTGTCTTAAGTATACTTTGGTCGTCCGCACTTAGAATAAATTAGCCAGGGTCAGGTGCTCACTCATGTAGTAAGTTATACTTCATAAGGTATAAGCAGAATAAATATTCCTGGTTATTATATTAATTTTACTCTTCAAGATTACAAACAATGGTAACCGGCGAAACGAACATACATTTCAGGTCTCACAAGGACGGTATGTGGTCACTTTGTAGAAATTATGTGGCTGCATTGAACTTTTCCGGCTCATCCTTGACCAGAAGAACTTTTCTAAGTAACCATGCCTGTGTGTCTCGAGGTATGCCACCTAAAACCATCCACACCGGCTTCAGGCTCATCACTATCCACAATTCTGCACAAGTATTCAAACTGCAGGTTTTCTAGCTGATGAAGTCAACCAAAGATGACCTGGAATTCTTCGTAAGCAATGAAACTTTCAATTCGAAGTTTTGTTAGATTTGGAAAACATATTGGTAGTGCGTGAAAGATGTCAAGTTGGGGCTGCTCTCATCAGCGGTCCGTAACGCATGCATTTAGTACTAAGGTTAGATTCTAAAACCTTAGGAAACTTTCCAGAATCATTGATTTTAAGTTTGGTTAGGCTCGGAAACTTTCCAGAAATATTGATTTTAAGTAAGGTTACGTTCGAAAACTTTCGGAAACTTTCCGGAAACATTGATTCTAAGTTGGGTTAGGTTCGGAAACTTTAAAAATCTTTCGGAAACTTCCCGGAGAAATTGATTTTAAATTAGCTAACGCTCGGAAACTTTCAGAAACTTTCCGGAAACATTGATATTAAGTTTGGTTTGGTTCGCAAGCCTTCAGAAACTTTCCAGAAATATTGATTTTAAGTTTGGTTAGGTTCGGAAACTTTAAAAAATCTTTCGGGAACTTCCCGGAGACATTGATTTTAAGTTAGGCTACGCTCGGAAACTTTCAGAAACTTTCCGGAAACATTGATTTTAAGTTTGGTTAGGTTCAAAAACCTTCGAAAACTTTCCAGAAATATTGATTTTAAGTTTAGGCGCGGAAGCTTTCGGAAACTTTTCGGAAACATTGATTTTAAGTTAGGTTAAGTACGGATACTTTCAGAAACTTCCTGTAAACATTGATTTTAAGTTTGGTTAGGTTCGCAAACTTTCGGAAACTTTCCAGAAATATTGATTTTAAGTTATGTCAGGCGCGGAAACTTTCGGAAACTTTTCGGAAACATTTATTTTATGTTAGGTTAGGTTCGGAAACTTTCGGAAACTTCACGGAAACATTGATTTTAAGTTAGGTTAGGTTCGGAAACATTCGGAAGCTTTTCCAAAACCAGAACATTGAGAATTTTCTTTGCAATCAGACTGCTTGGAATTCAAAATTTTCCTATTTACTCTGTAGTAGAGTTTTCAGGGCGCTCCAAACGTTTGGATTTCCATTTTTTTACTGGCCACCAGCCGGTTGAGAATTAAAGTTTATCTTGCGCTTCGCGTAACGTTTACCTTAAATATACGTTACAGTGTTATATGCAATCAAGCGGCTTCGAACTCAAATTCTTAAGGTCAGCGCTAATCTAAATCTTTTACTTTTCGAATTATACAATTATACAATTTGTGACAGGTAAAAGAAAATATGACAGCATTACTAATGATATCTGTAATCAGTTAGAATGGTTATATTCTGTTGACCTCAGTCAGTACAATATGTTGGTGTGTGTTATTTTAAGTTGTATATGAGTAGAAGTGTCGACTTCTTCTCGGACTACTGTAAGAAATGAATTTCACAAATATGAAACTTCTTCTAGTAATGATGTATTTGTAAAAGTTCCCAGAACTAATTATGGGTTTGGTGCTTTTCAGTATAAAGCTGCAATATTGTGGAATGAACTACCCAAAGAAAAATTACAATCGGGAAATAATAATATGTTTAAGAAAAAGCTTAAAAGTTATACTTTTTGGCTAAACAGAGGGAAAGATTACGAATTCAATAACTGGTTTGTTGTGTGCTTGTAATTGTGGTTTGTTATTAGGCTATTGAATATTGTTCGTAATTACAAAATTACTTTAGTGACTAAGCGTGATGAAGTAATAACCATTTATGGGGATTCATCATGATTAATTTTGTTCATGTATTGTTTTTGAAGTGCTACGTTTTCAATAAATAATAATAATAATAATACAACTTTTTAGTACTATCGGGCACCCTCGATTTAAATAATTAGCAAAGAAGCAATTAGTGCAGCATGGGCTAAATGCGAAAATATAGCAAAAATGTTTTTTTTTTTAAGTTTTGCGACCACCTTTTTCCAGTTAAATTCTTAGATTTGATTCAAAATGAAAGTGCAAGTGGGGTGGGAAATAAGCGCTGGTTAAAAAAAAATAAAACGGAAATTCAGGCCGGATTTGGCAAACCTGGATTTCGGATTTTCCAAGAATTTAAATCTCAAATCCGAACTTCAATGGACCATGGAAAACAGCAGTAAAGTGCCAATACATTTAAAAAAAACAACAAAAAAAACAAAAAAAAAAACATGGTCCTTCTAACATCCGAAGTCCACACTACCTTAACTTAACTCCAATCCAAACATGGAAACTTAAACTTGAAACTTACGTCTTCGCAGTGATGTATTCTAGCCTCAAGTTCAACAATATATAACTCGAATATGAAGTCACACTTCCGTGATTTGGTTCAGAACCTGACATCCTGGTTTCTTTGTATAGCTTTAATTAATTTGTTACCCTACTAAAAAGAACTTAAATTTAAGGAGAAAGAACACGACAGAGAAACAGAACTCAGCTTTGCTTTCGATGTCGTCGACTCAACACAGTACTCTGTTTCACTATTTCGCACTCAACACCACCACCACCCCGGCATCCTTGAAACATTCGTAAATCGTTGGCTTTGCAACAGAAATTGCAAAAACCCGGGTTTAATTTTTTAACCCATGAGTTATTGGGTTTTTGGGTTTTGTCGGGTTTAACCGGGTTTAACCCAGTTAAATTGGCTGACAGTGTTTAAGCAGACATGCATATTGCGGTAGAACAGATTTGAAATCTAAGTGAATTTTATACAACTTTGCTTGCCCTTCTCGCTCGGTTCTACTTTAGGAACGCACATCTATTCTCTTCCATCCGCAACACTCCTAAATGTATTTATATATGTAATTAAATATACGTGTATATATATGTATATATATATACGTATTATAATATTTAATATATATGTAATATATTAAAACAATGTAACGGTGAATTTCAAAACGACTGCTAGTAATCAATTTTCTCATAGTTATCTGGAATTAACGTAGTTTACTCGAAGGTCAAAGTTCAATGCTAAGTGGCTTCAAGTGCTAATAATTAACGGGTTAATATTACAGTGTCCACTAATAATACTTTTTTTTACCATAGATTCAGTGGACAAAAGTAGTACTATAGACTTTTATTAAATTAGCAGATCAAAAACGTATTATTAGTTGACACTTTAAAAATAGGCCAAAATTAATAAATGAACCATTGGACAGATTGCGAACTAAGCAACAGTTCACCATGATTTGGGAAAGGTGTGGTACTTAAGCTGACAGGTGAACGTCATAATTTCTGTGATCTCTGATGTCACACATTTTCACACTCCGTTTTTTCCCTATGCCGGTTAAAACGGTTTATTCTTTCGTTAGTGAGATATTCCCTCAATATGAATGAGTGTATTATGTGGCTACAGAGTGTAGAAACTGGGTTTGTTAGCTGGGCGTCATCCAACCCGAAAAAGGAATAAAACCGATTAAAACCCAAAATTAGGGAATAAAACCCACTTCGTTTTATTTTCAACCCTGCTTTGCAACATGAATTTACAAAGATGGACGTCTCCTTTGTATTAGGGATGAAGGCCCACGCCCACGCCCGCCCATGCTGGCGGGCGTGTATTTTGTGAAACTTTATATCGACACTTCCAAATCATTTTCCCATCGTACGGTACTTTGAAAAATCTCGAAAAAATAAATATGTCTAAAAAGTTTTAGAATGAACTGAAACGGCTAAATCCTCAATTAAGTATTTTTCTCCTATGTTACAAAAAAATTGGATGCGCCCGGTTAGGTTCAGTCCAACCCGTAACAATGAGTGTCCAAGGATAACTATTTCTGAGGATGATAAAATGCCACTCGAATTATCCACCTAGTTCGTTTGTGGATTTGGGTTTCAGGAATAAAGTCGTTCATTAAGTTGAATACAAACTGCGGCTCGTTAATGTGAACAAATAAATGTTTGTGTAGTGTATTACCTACGTTCGTTTTGGAAAAAGATTTGACTGTGTTCATGCTCGGCTGAGATGATTCAATTTTTGGAATTTAGACAATTTCGTTGGTTATATGTTATATGTGAACCCATGAACTTGCTCGCACCTGCTGCTCAACAAATTTTTACATTTCATTTGGTTTACGGATACGGACGGATTTTTGAGGGAAATCACACAAATGTCAAATCAATATCTACCAGAACCAAAGATTGAACATGTAAAGATTAATTTTTAATAATTATTGTGGTAAAGTTAACCCGGAAGGTTAATGCACGCTAACACCATCCTCTTTTTCCCTTAAGAGATGGATTTGTAAAATTGCATTGGTCACAGGAGGTCGGGCCGCCTATTAACAAATGACCCTTTGGTCATAGGTAAATAGTCATAGTTACAGTAGGTAGTGTTGTGTTAATTTAGCAGTTGTACATTGTCTTCAGCTTGGCAACATCGTTCCCTGTAAGGACGCCCTGGGACCCAACCTCTTGGCCGTTCTAAAATGCATACATTTTTGAATTATTTTAAAATGCTTTAACCCGTATAACGAAAATATGTAGTTAAACTCACGTGTGCAAGAATTGTGGGTTGATTATTGCTGCTGAATGCCGTGTTTCCGTAGTGCATAATGCTTCGAATGTCGTAGCCGACGCCGAAGGTCTCTGAGGTCACCTTGTCAAAGTTGCTCTCGGTCCCTGTAAATATAATCCACATTATAGGCATGACCTACACCAATCTACGAGTTAATTCTATACCTGCTTGGATGTTCTCCCAAAGGATTCTGACGTGGTCATCACGGTCAGGGCGGGACTGCTCGTGGAAGTAGCCCAGGGCGTGAATGGCCTCGTGCATGGCGGTCCCGACGGAGTTGCAGCCGGGGGTCTGGAGATTCAGTTCCTGGGAAGACAGAGATCAGCGTGTTTAATAGTAGACAAATAATAATATTAAATTAGTGTAATTTAGTTAAAATTTATAATAAATCTCAACATTCAATAAATGTGTTACCTGTCTGCCTCCTAGCTTTCCAACGTATGACCAACAGCCACTGCCGTCCCCTCCCCTCTTGAAGAAGACATAGTCTCCGCTTGGCTGGGCGTCGGAGGGCCAGAGCAGAACCTGGATGCAGAGATGCGTGGAGAGCTCGTAGAGGGCGTTGTTGACGGTGGCCTTGTCTGCCTCGCCTATTAATTACCAAGGGTTTCAAATAGAGATTTAGTCTTAAGCGTTCGGATGGGACTCAAAGCATTCTTGTGTAATTATCTACGTGTAGTACTTACTAAATGCTCCGTCGATCTGAGCATAGAACCCGTTCCTCCATCTGTAGTTTTCTCCGATGATCCCAGACTTGAGCTGCTCCTCTGTTAGCCGGATGTCGGAAATGACGTTGCCAAGCTCAGCCTCCCAGTTTCCTGGATTAACTAAGGATTGGAGTAATATTCGGAATAATTTAGTAAGAATAGTGGGGAATCCATGATTTTTATAATAGTTTTGACGACGAATGCAAATAATCATGACTACTATGAGAAACTTACATCCAGGTTCTGGCTTAGTCGGGGGCTTAGGGAGCATGGACCTAGAGCTAGCGGGGACACCAAGTGCGACACCTAAGACGCCTAATGCCACCACCAAGGCGAGGGTTTGCCTTGCAACCATTTTGATGTACAGTAAGAGAAAACGGGGAGGGGTTCAGGTCTAATGGTTTCAGAAAGACTGACGAGTCCTAAACTGACCCGTGGCCCTTTTATACGACCTGTGGCACGAGCTTCGAAGGTAGTATCATGATGAACTTTTATCGCGCAATTCGGGAAATTTTTTGTTGTGTAAGCTTACTCTTACTTTGGGAAGGTGTGCACAATATTATTTGTGTAGGTCCACGTTAGGCACAATTAAAGCTGCAGCGTAAATATAACACTTCAAATGCTTGTTGAGGGCTTAACCATGTCACTGTTGCGTAAGTACCACTTTTACATGTGTCATTGCCAGGGTTGCGGTTAAAGCTTCGGTTAGGTACTTACCTTAAAGGTATTTCGATGTATAATTAATTTTTTAGGATATGTACTTTACGAAACACAATTGTTCTATATTTAATTGGCAGTTGAGTGATTTAGCTGCAAGAGCTATTCTAATCTCTAATATCCGTCTCGTAAGACTTGCCGTGCATTAGTTGTATTGTATTTAGTTAATTGTTAAGTACCATATTTTATATAATTCGAATGCTTAAATAACGACATCGAATGCAGACACATTTACTTAGGTAAAAACAATGTATTAACAGTTTAACTCAATACAACGGTGATTTATTGAATACGGACTTGGATAGCTATATTTTTGTTCTCTAATTAATAGTAGCCATAATAGAGTGTGACAAACGTATGACCGCATCCTGTTATTGTCACAATTATTGACAAACTAGCCAACAAGAACCCGCTCCAAAGCAGAAAACAACTACTTTTTCTGAACATTTCTAGGACACACGTGCCATTTAAATAAAAGCATTGAACTAAGACTTGCTGGCACGTGAGTGCTAGAAATGTAGAGAAAAAGTAGTTGGTTTCCGCTTTAGAGTGGGTTCTTGTTAGCTAGTATAAGAAAAATTCATTTAACGCAATTGCCAGTTCAGTATCGGTCCACGTGGGTGGAAAGTCTTCCACAAAATCAACAATTTTCTACCGTGGAAGGATTTTTCCTCCTCATAAAAGGCTTCACAAAAATGCAATAATTTGTACTAAGCTGTGTGGTGATACAAATGGAATTACGACTTGATGAGGTAGCTATGATGCTAGCCTGTATTAGTGTCGAATGTTAACGTTGAGAAGTCATTTAAACAGCTTGAAAATTATTAATTTGTTACCGGTGTCTTGCTCTTTAGTATGATTCCATTTTCTAAGTTCACAGTCCGACAGAATTGAGTTAAGAACCCATCATCACATACTTAAAGCCCCGCGTACAAATTAAACATATTTGGACGGTCTCACTAAAAGATTCCACCATGAACAAACTGTATTTACCGGTTTCCGTGCACATACACATTTCTAGTTGAGTGTTTCTGGTACTTTATTAAAAATCTTTGTCGAGGAGTCTGGGTGGGGTCCTTTGATGAACCCTAGTTATGGAAGAGCGACGTGAGACTCAGAATTGTTTTTTGGTATTGCTCTCAGGATTTAATAATTATGCAGTGAAATCCAATGTTGTCCTAACAACACACAACACTCGTAAACTTGTCAGTGCCCAAACAGTTTGCATAGGTACACGCAACACGCCAAATAACTAAGCAAGTTCCTTCCGCTTTATATATATATACATATATATATATATATATATATATACATATAATAGGTAACATATAATTTTTTCCTGAGTGAAACCAACATGACAACAACATTCTTCCATGTAAATAAACGAGTAAAAGGAGGAAAATGTTCGTTACGAAGGATATGCATTTCCCACCCCCCCCCCCCCTTAATTTCGTCTGCCAACGATTGTGAGAAAACGGCTCAATGAACGCCAAAAATTAAAGACGCATAAAAGTGCGCAAATTCGATCCAATTCTGTCACTTCAGCTTTAATTTAGCATTACTCATATCCTTGGACACAAAAACCTCAAAAACCTACCTCAATATGTCGATTTGACCTACGTCCCATGTACTTAGACCTCCCAGCAATTGAAATTATTGTAGGCCATACAATTAGCTTTCAAACAAACTTAATTTGACATCGGTAGGTCAAAGGGCTCCTGAGATATCTGACCTTTTAGTGACCGATTTGATGTCAATTTCCTAACACGTTTAAATACGGAAATCGAATGCCCATTAGCTGTATTAGTATAGTCTCATGTACATTACTCATCACTAAGGGTTTTTAAAAAACATGGTTTTCGGCGGTTTTTAGGCTCTTATAAGTACCGGTTTTCGGTCGCGACGTATACTTTTTCGGTCGGCATAAATCGATTTTTCCCTACAATGAATTCGGAAGTTTGGAATATTTATTTTTTTAAATATACATTTATTCCTATTTGCAACCAATCTTGATTATATATATCAAGATTATCTAATTTTGACGGTTTTTCATCATGTTTTGGCATAAAAAGCGTCATATTTTGAAAGGTTTTCAAATAAATCGGAGAAAATGCACGGCTTATTCTAATTTCTAAAAAAATCAAGTAAGAATCAGAACCGAAAAACCGCAAAAGTATGTACTAATATGCACAAATTCACCAAAAAACCGAAACATTCGGATAAATTCGGCTTTAACCAATTTTTTCGGCTCTAAAGTTCAAATTCGGCTTTAACCAATTTTCTCGGATCTTAAGTTCAAATTCGTCGGTTTTCGGTTTTATAAAACTTCGTATATAGAAAGCGATACTTCTTTTGAAATTTAGGACATAAAAATATAGCTGACTCAAATGAAAGCATAAAAAACGGTTCGGAACCGAAATGCCCCTTACTCATAACCCATGACAACGCTAATGCTTCTACTCATAAAATATGCTCAAGGGCTATGATGGTAGCGTCTTGAAACAATACTTATTACATCTTTTGTAACCCGTAAAATTTCGGAAATAAAGAAACGCTACCTTTAAAAAGTCGCTGAGTATGCCTGAGTGTGCACTAAAAAGGACGAAACAAGTTCAGTTCTTATTAAACCTGAACTATATTTTTGAAGATTCAAAGTTCACGAAGGTCCTACACACTCAGCCCACTCAACGACGTTTTAAAGGGAGCATTTTTCTAATTTTATTTTAATATCGTGGAATTTAATAAAATACAATAAAAATGTTGCGCTTCATGCCAAAGCTTCCCATTACAATACTTACGCCTTTGGTCCGTTTAGGTTCAGGACTAAAGGTTATATTGATATAGGTAGCAAGTTTCAGTCAAATCAAACAAAGGCATTTTCATCCAAGGTGTCCTCTGATGATGATCACCCTCAGAGGGTTGGGGAATCGACTTAAGGCTTTTCGGTCCGCTTAACCCTTGTTCAGGATGAATTATTAGTTTAAGTATGACAATTTGTAAGTGTGAATTTTGTTGTTAAGTTGTTTTTATTGAATATGTGTTATTCTATGGTATAGACAGCCGTCGTTTAGTCCCGCGGGGTCCGACCATACGGCGGTGAATTATCTTGGGAGCAAGGTTCGAATCCGAAACACAGTGCTTCATTCCACCTTGTGACGAATGCTTAACTATTAAGTTTCAGTTCCCTCTTCAGTTTAAGCGATTATACTGAATTATGATTCATTTGGTTTTCCTCAGCTACAGACATGTACATATATTATAAAGAGGTACACTAACGAATCCGAATTGAGATAAGTGCATTTATGGTGTAACAGACCAACTCGTAGTAGTAAGCTGACTTAAACGAATTCTGAAAAATACTGAAGTTCAGATTGAGGTACGAGAAATGTAGCTCAAGGGGCCTTAGTCTATTCAACTTCTTCTGTAACTGCTTCCTACGAAGACAAGACCTAGTGAGTCCAAGTCTTTGCCTGTATAGCTGAAGCGTTTCCTGGGACTTTGTGTGCATGTACAGGACGTGAGGAAAAAATACAAATAAAGTCGTTTTTAAAAAGAGCGAGGTTAGCGGGAAGAATACAAATAGTGGCATCCGAATTCTACTAAGCAGCTGAATGCAGGCGAAGTCCAGTATGATATTCTGTATAAAGGCTAGGCACAATAGAGAGGAAATTGAATTGGATATAAAAACGTTGGCCCGATTAAACAGTATGTATACCATCTCGTACGTGCCCAGTATATATTCATCAAGCTTAGCTAGTTCTTCTAAATGGTTAATTTTCTCTGAAAGTACTAGTTGTCCCTGTGTAACTTGGTAAGCTACCTCGAGAAAAGCTATATTGAAGCTCAGAAGTCTACCACCCTCAAATACACAGACGAAAGCAAAAAACAGTCTCATCGGCAAAAACAGTGAGCCAGAATTGTAAACTGCGGCCGGTAGAACTAACTTCAACGATGTCTTTAATGGGTCTAGTCCACCTGCAACCCCAAAAAACGGTTGCTATGGCAGGAAGAAGTAGATTTTCGAACATGAAAGTTTTTAGGAACAGAGTGGTCCATACTATTTTTGGTTTGCGGGAATCCTGAAGTCGGGCAGATACTGGAATAAATACAAAATATATCACATTTATAGGTACTTTCGTATATACCATTTACCATATTTAAGCTATCATGCGCTTCTGTAGCACTAGTATTTAATATAGTTACACCGTTACAAATGTTACATTACAACCTAAAATGAGTTTTGTAACTAAATAGTCTTACCATAATCTATCCTCGCCCGCATTTTTGTCAGTTCATGGACGGCCATAAAAGCTTCCTCCCCATAGGCTAGCATGATGTAGCCCATGAAAGAGAAGTAGGCTAAATAGGACCAGATTAGTTGAATAATTACTAAGGCCTCCGTCGGGAGTTTAACAAGATCCCGGCCTTCAATTATTTGATTCAATAGTATGAGGAAATAAGAGGGAAGGCCGGAGAGCCCCATTCCGAGCACCATGACCAGAACCCAGGCCCAAATTTTACTTTTATCCGACTCGAGGGTGAGTTTTTTACTTTTCGGGTTCCATTCCACAGGAAACTTCCAAAGTACCCCGAAAACCTGTTGATGAAGACTAAATAAGCTGCATGGATCCGTGGTGGCGGCGACCAATCTCCCTAATATTTCTTGCTTCATTCTTGATTGCTAACAAGAAAATTTATAAGAGCCCAGCAAGGTTCTTGTGTATTCATGTATTTGTGCGAATCATGAATCAGGGTTCAGAATGAAGGAGAATCCCCTGCCACGTCTCATGTAAATGTAGTTAGGATTAGGACTGAGCATATTCCTAGTTATAAATATATATTCTGTAAAATAATTTAAGTTGTTGTTGTTGATAAGACTAGAATAATCCTGCTAATGCGTACAGCGCTACTTAAACCAAAATAATCTAAAAGAATCATGTTGAAAACCTTTTAAGCTTTTGAATATTGTAAACGTAAGAATTAAGCCAAAAGTTTCCAATTGCAGTAAATCAATAGGTACCTTCTTTGTGCATATGTATGTATGTAGCGAATCAAAGTAGAGAATTGGGATCGTTCGAACCCGATTCGAGCACAATTGTCGGAAATAAATAATTGGAACTCATATATTGGGTATAATACAATAGTCGTTGAACTCTGTCTAGTGCAGAGTCTATATATACAAATATCTTTACACTAGGAATAATTTTACAGGTTATAGCATATGCGCAATAAATCTATAACACTTGTCACAGTAAATTTGATAACTATTTACATTAACCGATGTTATGTAGCATAGGAAACAATAATTGACAATTAGCTCCATTCTAGTATACTTTGTTGAATATAAAATATTTTTTTTATTAGTTATCACTAAGGAGCGGGTTTCAGGTTTTTAAAAAACAGGATTTTCGGCGGTCTTTAGGCTCTTTTACCGATTTTCGGTCGCGACGTATACTTTTTCGGTCGGTCGATTTTTATCTACAATGAATTCGGAAGTTTAAAATATTTATTTTTTTAAATATATATTTATTCCTCTTTGCCAAAAATCTTGATAATATATATCAAGATTATCTAATTTTGGCGGTTTTTCATTGTGTTTTCGCATAAAAAGCGTCATATTTTGAAACGTTTTCATATAAATCGGAGAATATGCACGGTTTATTCTAATTTTTAATAAAATCAGTAAGAATCAAAACCGAAAAACCGCAAAAGTATGTACTAATATGCACAAATTCACCGAAAAACCGAAACATTCGGATAAATTCGGCTTTAACCAATTTTTTCGGCTCTAAAGTCCAAATTCGGTGGTTTTCGGTTTTATAAAACTTCATATATAGAAAGCGATACTTCGCAATTGTGGACATATAAAGTTTTAGCCGACTCAAATGATGAAAGCATAAATAAAGGTTCGGAACCGAAAACCCGGGCCTTAGTTATCACATTAGTTAATGGTAATATCGGAACAGCTTCTGAAGGTCTCTTGAATCCCACATCCCATATCTTCCGTCCCATCATCACACTCGCCCCAATTATTCCCAGCCCTATAATGGAGGCGAAGCGTACAGTGGTCACAGTAAACGTCGTTAGGCAGAACCACGGTCGTATTGATCCACATCGGTAGTTCGTCCGGAATCAGGTAGTTGGTCTCTCCATTCCCCAGTTTGAGGACGTTTCGGTTAAAACATGCCTCGGACTCTGGGATCTCGTCGCAGAGATGCATCTGGAAGTAGCCTTGATGGGCAATTGTGAACTCAATGGAGAGGAAAATTTCCTAGTGAGGTAAAGCAGAGGTTTATGTTAAATTGTATTTAAATTAGATTATCAGAAACCGTTTGAAATGTGCTGCCTACTTGTCCCGCGCTGTAGGTCCCAGCAATTACTCCGTTCCCAAAAGTCCCACCGTTCTCATTGGGCCGTGGAACAGGGTCCGACTCCGGATCACCGCAAATCCCGCAGTTCTTCACAATTACAGGCTGGTGAATTCGACCACAGTACAGACCATCATCATCATAGTTCTTTGGGAGGTCCAGGTGCTCGAATCGGGGATCCCGCCAAATTGAAGACCTATAGAAGAACAAGAAAATGAGAGCATATAATTATAAAGGTATGACTACTATTTTATTTACGGTAAATCGTTTCGAAAAAAAGTGGAGCTTGTTGAAATAAATAGATTAATTTTAATTACTGTCTTAGTTAGTAAACGATATTTAGCGAAGCGCTGAAATCCCGGAATTAAGTTGAATTATGTAAGTTTCCGAAAAAAAAAACTTACATTTTCAATATAGCTGGTTGAGCGCCAACCAGAACATCTCAAATTTCTACACTCAAGTCACTAAAATCTAGGCTTATATGACATATGTCTGGCCCGTTTTGACACAAAAAGGCAGAATGGCCCGTAATATTTTCACCACTGCTATAATACATTATGTAAGCAAGCCTTACCTATTCGGTGGCTCCCTTACGCGGACGTGGGCATTGACCTCAAATATGGCGGCAATTGCCAAACAGAGAAGAATACCAGTTAGTTTGTGCATGGTAATAATTATATCTTGTTTTTCCAAGTATTCGGATTCGGAGTTTAGTATGATAGCGCAAATGTCCCGAAGTTGGCATTTGGCGCGCCCTTTTATAAGTAACAGTAGTATGCATTATATGATATGGGATGAGTGCTCTTATCTTAACAGCTCACTCCCCAAATAAAGCTCTTATAAAAATAAGAATGTAAGTACGTTGGATTCAGTATTAATTTAATTGAATATTATATTGTATTATACTTATTTGAATATACAGGTAATTATAATTAATCAGTAATATTGAAACAGTGTAAGAGACGTGTGGAGTTGTAGCATTTTTGTTTTTAGATATACTTAATTAAATAGTACACACTAGGCCTAGAAATAAAAGGATAATTTTACTAAATTCGAAAATTCAGGGTAGGATGGGACGGGAGTTAGTTACAGGTTTTACTGTAAACATGTCAACTGAAGGCATTAGTGCAGAGCTTACCTATCGGCTCAAAATTTATCGTATTGATCTAACGTCAAAAAATGTCATACGACTTAAATATACAATGTAAATTTTGAAGAGCTTTAGGATCCCAAGTAGTCGTAATTAGTAATCGGAATAGGCTCGTGCCTAGAAAATGTTCAAGTGGCTGGGAAGTACTGAAAACGGTCTCTATTCCTATTCCCAATGTTGTACTTGTACCTTTCGATTAATTCAATTGCGTAGGTAATAGGTACCTAACCTAGATTATCAGAAAATAATTAACGTGGGAAGTACCTAATTTAGATCGATCTAACTGAATTGTATCGAAATTTGAAATTGTTAATAAAGGAAAGGAAATCTGCAGCTAAAATTATGTGCCTCATGTCCTTAAGACAAAAGTAATAAATAAATCAAATAGTCAGTAGTGGGGCTCAGTAGTGTTTTCTGTAACCAAACTCCGACACTAAAATCTTGAATATATAAAAGCTATTTGTTATTTTGTATTTGGAAAACTTTGTTCTCGAAGCTGAGCACGTATCACAAGCTTCCTATAATCGCTTATTCTTTCTAGAAATTCAAGCACAAATTTGTTGGAAATTATTAGAGACTTACACTTCATAGTTTGTACCACACACACCCTGTACGAATATACAGGGTGTAGGTACTGCCAACGGCCGGTACCGTTTAGTTTAGCTGACGAAAATTTAAGCCTAAAAAAATGTGGTCCGCTGTATTATTTTCCTTTTACGCGGTTTTTGTCAATTTGACTTTAAGCAATCCGAACAAAGGCTGAGTTTGAAGCTGAAGTGGCTGTTTTCGTTACGTGTCACTAATTATATTTCACCTGGTAGTGAGCTCTTGCGCTTGGGCACTACTATGCACATGATTGGGATGGAATTTCACAACTAAAAGCCAAAATAGTGATTGAAAATTGCGATGGAACAATTTTTCTGGGGTTAGTGGTAAATATGCCTTAGGGATGGATACATAGAATGATGGTTTACATTAGGCTGTAGGCGCACTGTATTATAAATTGTATTTAATACTTCTAATTTGACTAGCCAAAAAGCCCGCCCTAACGCGGAATCAGCAACTACTTACATTCAGTACATATTTCTAGAGTACATGTGCCATGTGCTATCTTACCTCCATTCAACACCTTTATGGCTCATATGTGCACCAAATGTAATTTAATTGTATATATTGTGTATATAGATTTGTGTAAAATCCGCTTAATAATTTCAATTCGAATAAATTGTCAATAGCCGCTTCAAGCAAATGATTTTGACCTTATAGAGCACACAATGCAGAATCACATAATACGGTCATGGGTATTAGTCCGACACTTAGATAGGGAGGTAGGAACTATGTACTCTCTACACATAATCGATAATTGTTCGGCTTCTGATTTCGAGACCGTTGTAACATGGACAGAGGAGCCCAGAAGGACACTCGTCGATAAGAGTTTCCGTTACTTGAAATTATGAGCAGATGGAAGGTCCTTCCTTATCAGAATTCCCCAGATAAGATCCCAATTTCATATGATTTCCTGCCAGTCTCAAACCCTTTAACGCCCGAATTTTAGCCACATCAACACGTACTTACTAGTTAATACACTTTCGGTTAAATAGAGGAATATCAAGCAATCTGATATATTGTATTAATTTGACAAAACATAACCGTTTGCTGTTAAATTAAATCTGTGTTGAGTCTCGATCGCACAATTTTATCCAATTTTATCCTGGGAACATGGCCAATGCTACGTATTTGAGAACTCCGGCTGGGGTACTGAAATGTGTGGCAACCGTAAGTTCCATGTTCAACTTAAGGAAACAATAATGGAGCCGGAGCGCTTGGTTCTTTAATAAAACATTCTTATTTTATGGGTAGTATTTTTCCGGGCTCCCTTAAATTCAAAATTGGCTCCCAAAATAAATAAATTGGCTACCTTGGAGAAGT
>JAQFZY010001032.1:0-18756 GCA_034696285.1 Hypogastrura burkilli
TTTTGGGTACCTTACGCATGCGCAATGGACCCAACCAAGTGTGTTCTAGGATCAGGGTAGGGTCTAGTATAATGTGCGATGCATTTTAAGTCGGATGGACAGTTTTCCCAAAATCGAAATTTTTCTAGTAAATCCCGTAAGGTCCTTTAAATTATTTAGCACTAAGGTTCACGGAATTTTTAGAAAGTTTGCATTCCCGGCTAACAAATTCTAGTATGCAATACCATGAAATCTCGACCGAAAGATTTGGCATTTTTTCCGATTTTGATTTTTTGCAAATATAGGTCGAAAATAGCCATTCGTGAATGTCCGACACTACGATAGCTTTTTAGTGTTGTTTCGACTTATGTGTGTCACAATGAGGTCAACGCACATATTCTTAATATTAGCTCATATAAGGAAAGTAAATGTATCCCCCTTTTGGTTGTTGAAATTATGGTCAGCCTAATTATTACAAAGTATGAAAACTTACACATTTTTTGAAGTTAGATGATTAATCAGGACCCTCTATATGTAGGGGTAGGCAGTAGTATTTAGTCATATTGTCAGCTCATAATTTGAAATTGCAAATGCAACTATGTACAACTGATACATATGTATATGTATGTTATGTATGTATGTGTGTATGTAAGAAGTACATACTGAAAGTATTGTGCGTTCGCTTTTCGCTTGCAAATTTTCGGTACGTCTAACCTTACGTTTACAACGTCCTTTGTATCGCACTTTGTACTTCTTCGTTTCCAATTATTGTAACTCTAATCCGAGATTTCGTGGTTGGAAAATTCATCTTGCACTACTATCCGAATTATTTTAAATCAAAACCATACATTTTAATACTAATTTTTTATTAAACCATTGAGGATATTGTTAGATCTGCTTTGGCCATTGTCTATGTTGCGTGTACGGAATATTACCTACGACCTTTGACCCCTCATTAATCATAATCGTAAAAGCGTAAATTGATGGTCGGAAAGGAAAACACGACCACAAACGCGGAACTAAAGTTAAGAAGTTACACTTCCCAGGGAAGGATTTTCTGACTTTATGATGTCTGGAACTCCCATCCCAGGCGTCCTCTTTCCGCTAGAAATCTTTGGCTCCGAGGACAAGGCTGCTATTGAAAGTGAGAAGTGAAAGACTTCTTGCTCAAGAAGTGCCTAATTAAACTTTTGAACCCATAAATAAGTAGGTAAATGTAAAAATGCAAAAACAAAATTGGTAGTATTACCTAGGTGTTTACCTATAGTACATTTTACGAAGTATTGAGGCCCTACTACATACATATATTTTTTAGTATGTACTTAGTAATAATAAGTTGAAGTCTTGAAACATATCTAGCACGGTTCACGGTCCACGTACGGGTTGAGTGTAATATTTTACTTTGAATTGACAAACGTGTAGAACATTTCGGAATGCCCGAAATGATAGAAAACTTGTTCGTATAGCACACTGCAAAAGTCCACATAGAAGAAGACTCATCACAATTGTTAATAAAAAACCAGGAAGAGGAAATAATTTCTACAATGTTCATTGGAATCTCCAATAAAAAAAATAGACACATATTTGGATTCTTCCTTTACAAGCATAACTAGTTTTGATTATTTGGATTCAACCTCCAGTCCCTGCCTCACAGCTTACATTGTTGATCCTCGTGCCTGAGTCTGGAATTTGATATTCAGGCTTGATTCGTTTCTACTTGTAGCCCATCATGATTGATTTGTTTTCTGCTACTTTCTTCCAGCTTTGGACTGGAATAAAACAGGGTTAAGCCTCATAACTTTCGTGTTTGGATTGTTTTGATGGAATTTCTCATTCCGGAGAACCTTGGCAAAAAACAGAGTCCCCAATGACCTGGCTTTCAGAAAAAATAGTTGTGAAGGTTAAATGGTAAAGGGTAAATTAAAAGGTAAAAGACAGATACATAGTATTGTTTAAATACTAGATGCCTAATGTCCACGTCTATACAGTAGACTAGACAGGTATTATTATGGTTTTTTTCCGGGCCAGAAACCCACCACTCCGGCCAATTTATATTTAAACATGCCTGGTAAGGACTACATAAACAGGGCCTTGGGATTCTTGCGAAGATAACAAACAGCCGACACAAGGACTGATGCATACATACACAGTATATTAGACAACTAGGAAATAGTTATATAAGGCCACTTACGCTCGCCCGACTACTCGTAGTAAGTAGTACGCAAACGTAGTAAGTTACTAAAGTAGCCTACAACAACACAAGGTCAAACTTTAAGATCAAATTTTTAAACCGGAATGTAGTACGTAGTACTACTAGTACATATATGCCCGTAAACTAGTTGTAACTCTTTTTAGGTTGGATTAGATTCTATAGGTAGCAAAAATGGCTTGGAACAAAAGCACGAAGATAATTTTAGTAAAATTGTTTAGTATGTATGTATGTAGGTATATGAAAAGATTCAATAGGAGTGAAAGTTTGCTTTCACTTCACTGTTCGCCCTTAACAAGCGGATTAATTCATTGTTTGCCTTGTGAATTAAATCCATGTAGAGTTTTCCTAGCCGAATCTCGAACAGTATTTTCGTTGTTCCTAACAATTAACTGCATTATGTAGGTCCAAAAACAGCGTATCCTTACAATGTGTGGAAATTACGCTCCTTGTTTCTTTTTGCTTATACTGCTTATACTACTACATAGTACAAAGTGACTAGTGGTTGTGTAGATGGAGCTGCCTATATGTACAATTTCCTCTGTATGTCCTTCCTCTTAAAAGCCAGTCGAAGGCAGAAGGCAGAAGAAAGCTCGAAACCAGCTATACAAACTCAGGGCCGCACCGAGGAATTTTGCGCCATGAAATCTACTTTCTCCTGGCGCCCTGTAACAAAAAACCGACTTGGGTGATGTTAACGTCATCTAATGGATTTTATTAACACACGAGCGAAATTGTCATATTTTGAATATTTTTACAAAAAAGGCAAAATCAAAATACTCAATAATGTACTTACGAAAGTTTGAGCTATGCTTGAGCTATGTTTGAGCTATGCCAGCTAAGTCAGTCTGTTCTTAAATTAATAGAATAGATTGGTTTGAAAGTATTTCCTGTCAAACTGTTGAACATAAGTAAGTCTTGATGAGTTTCAGTTTTGAAAATGGCCTCTCATTGCTTGCCACACTGGTCACCGTTACGGGTGAAGTTGAAAACATTTGCAAAACGGTTGTTACGTTAGGAGATACCAGTGTATTGTTGAATACAACAGTTACAAAATCAAGTGGTCCGTACTGGCTAAGTGATCTGTCTTTTATCACAGACGGAGTGAGCAGGAATTCGAGTAGCTTTACTTCATTCAGAAATTACATGCTAATAAATCTTACTTATGCACAACTTGTTTGCATACTTCTCCAATTCCGATTATGCAAAGCTAGCAAGTCATTAGCCAAACAAAAATTCATTCTTCAAATACGTCTTTCATTTTTTGAAATCTGGTGGTAATTTCGGTAATAATATTATCCATCAACTCATCGAAAATTCTGCCTCTTTGGAAACGAGACAAAGTTTCGTTAATGGTATTCTCCCGCAGTCGCATATTTTGCAAATTTTAGAAATTAGTAGGCTGGACACGACATTGTGATAATCACACTGGAGTTCACACTGGAGCTTCCTCATAAAGAGGTCCAGTTTCCCACTATGCCGCGTACAATACCGAGTAAAATACAAGTAAAAACGTCGCCGTTGCCTCCTGTCTTATACTTGCGCTCGTGGCTCCGCCGCTTAGCGAGGTTGGCTTTACGTTTCAAACGAATTGGTACAAAGCTGGAATTTTTTAATTACGTACTTACTAATAATATACATAGATAAATAAACAAAAAAGGTCAATTGTATTCCATAATCGAGATATAAGGGATACAGGAAACGTGGGCTCAGTAAACGTTTTGTTGTTCAATATCCGTTTAAATTTTTAATTAAGTACACGTGAGAAAAGAATTTGCTATTCGGTGATGATGTATTAAAGTAATGGACAGATTCTGGTCCGCCTTGTTACGAGCCATAGCGGATTTAAAAGTGTAAACAATTTCCTTTAGGATTTCGAAAAATGTCAACATAATTCTAAAACAAATCGCTGCTAGGGGCCACGTTTTTGATCGTTAAAGTGCTGACCCCTTGACCCAATAATTCTGTCCAACAAACTGAACCTGTATTTTGGTAATAACATTTTGTGGGCCGAGTTTGGTGCGTGTAGGTTGAGGAATGCGACCAGGAGGGTTCCACGACTTCAAAGTATGTCATAATTATACAATGCTTAGATAAATACGTCAAAAAGTGAAGACGTATAGAATTCAAACTCCTATTTGCCAAAGTTATATATTCATTTTACCGGCGCCCTTTGCCTAATGGCGCCATGAAAGTTGCTTTCACTTAAATTTATCGTCAGTACGGCCCTGTACAAACTATGTACATATCTACAGATAGTAAATTAAATGTATAAAGTGCATTTGTTTTTGAGATGGAGTATTTATGCTCGTTTACATGCACAAATATTTATAAAAATTGGCCGATTCTTATATGTACATATGTAGTTACAATACTACTAAATAAAAGCGTTGCTTGTTGCCTCTAACTCTTATGTCAAGGATACTTGATTCAACTATGTTTCCTTGCACGTGCTAACAATAATTCATCCTATATTCTCAGTATGAATATGAAATCTAATATGTAGGTACGTATTGTGTGTAATTAGAACCGAAGGTGTTTAATTCGTTGCGATCTCATATCTCATACGTTAAAGAATGCACTATTAACAGTCCAAACAGCATATTAATAATTGTATGATTCATAGAACTTTAAACAATCCCAAATGCGTGTTATAGAACATACTCTACGAAGGTCAGCCACCTCCCACTTGGCCTTGAAAGCCGAAACTCCGCCCAATCAAGATTTGACAACATTACGTACTAATAGTGGGACTTTCTTTAGTGTATACAAGTAACGACCTCGCCTTCGGCTCGTGTCTTATACTTGCGCACGCGGCTCCGCCGCTTAGCGGACTTGGCTCTACGTTTGGAACTAATTAGTAGAGATATTTTATTTAGTAAATAAATCTATTACTTAACTCTACAAATGGTGTGATGCTGGCAAGCCATGTCACAGAAACAAAGTACCTACGAACTCTTATGCTAGACGCTGCAAGTAAGATTTAAGAAACAGACAGAAGTAGAAGGCATTCAAGAAGCTTAAGCCCCGGCCCAATTAATATTAAGCCCCGGCCCAAACCAACTAATTCAGAATTCTGTGGTATCTAGTAATAAGTACCAATATCAGTGTAAAAATCAATAGAATCCTTGCAAATTTAATAGCACGTCAATTGCAACTTGTGACCCATCGTATCGGTTTTGGTCTTTTTTTGGTTCAAATTAACATTTGCGAGATGTGACAGTGTTAAGACCTGGACTTGGACCACGTTGAGTTGTGCTTGGGCGGTATGTCAAGTCAAAGCGATTTAATAATGATGATCCTGGTTTGTTATTATGGACCATCGAGGAATTAGGTGTCAACAAACCCCTTTAGGATTCTCAGAAAATCTCAACAAGTCTAAAAAATCCGTTGCTGGGGGCCATGTTTTTGGCCCTTAAGGTACTGACCCCTTGACCCTAAAAATCCCAAATTCTAACTAAGATCTTCGTATTGGGCATAACTTTTTGCTGACGAGATTTGGTGGAGATGGGTTGAAAATTGCGATCAGGATCAATCGGACAGACCAAACCTTGGAGTAATTTTATAATATGTATTTAGATCATGCGGGGACCCTGAATGCAGTTTGAGCACACATTAACATAATATCAACTCAGTATTAATTTATTTTATATCTATCCGTCATTTCTTGTTTTCTATCATAAGCTCATATTCTAATTCTCAGATTTAATGCCTAATGCCCGCTCCAACCGAAATGAGCCATCTAAAAGGAAAATAAAGAAAAATAAGAATAAGCTAAACGTTGCTACAACATCCGAAGTCACAGCTTACAGCATTTAAAGACTAGATATTTTGGCTACAATTACCAACTGTCTTTAGAGCTGCCTGAAGCCGTTAAATACCGTTACCGGGCATAATTAGGTGATAAATAGAAAACAAAATGTTGGGAATTTGGATTTACATTTCGGAACTCTCAGGACTTATTGGAGCTTCCTGCTTTACAGCGAATTCGTCTAGATGCTTGGGGTACATTTAAAGACACTCGTTGGCGCGGGCTGAAATCGTTTAATTCCGAATCCGGGCATTATTCGGTGACAAATTAAAAAATGGAATACTTTCCTTATATAAAGTTCACCAGTATTGCCGAGTATTGGATTATGTCTTAAGTCTTACGAAAATAAGCATCGATGCCGCAAATTTTGAGATTTTAGCATGTGTTTTGTATTAAATGGCGGAATACTGGCCTAATATACATTCCGCCCGGGTTACCGAGTAATGCATTATTTACAACACAGAACACATATCATACTCTTATATGCACTTCATTTGAAAGTCGAGATCTTTATTAGGTCCGAGATCTGAGATCTGAGAAAACAAGCTGTTCTGAGATCTTGGTCACGTCCCTGATCAGCGGGGAACTGTCTATAATTAGATATAATTACTTTTATATTGGACGCTTATAACGACAAGCATAATTATAGCAGTAAGGTTTATTGTTTATTCCCATTCCTTGTGTTATGGATATCCTAAAATGAGAAAGTTCTGGTTTTAATGCACTATTTAACAATTCTTTTAATTTCATTTGATCATGAAAATGAATATAGCTTTCCCTATAGTAATGTATTTAGTACCAATGCTTTAGTTTTTATTAGATGTGATTACGAGCTCCCATCCCTGTCTATTTCATATTTTATTAGTATGGATTAGGTTGAGGCAGGAACTTAATGAGTAGAATTAGAATTTATGATATAACACGTTCCAATATACATATGTACACAGGGAAGTACATTACATGCCAATATAACAAACAGAGGCGGTAGCGGCAGAGAGTACTTATGATGAAAGAATCATGTTTCGTAAGTGCCCATTGTTATTTTCAATTCCTAATAACGTTTTTTATGGGCCTGTCACTACATTTCTTCCTGACACACAAATGTGTGTCTCAAGGTCGGATCTAAAAATCTAAACTTTCCGCAAAAGGCCTTTGCCCTCAGTACCTTGAAATTAGCCACTTGATTATACGTCCTCGCTCACTATCTGCTATGTACAATACTGACTTATACGTATGTAGCAGTATGTACAATAGTCACTAATTCTTTAAACCAATTATGCGGCCGCTTATTACTACTACGCCGTCAGTCCCAGATTCTAAAGCATAACATGAGGCCAAATTAATTGCTCCAAACCAGGTAAACTATTAATTACAGGAGATCAGGGCTCTTAGTAATTGCAATAATGAAATGTAGCATTTGCACGAGCTACACGCTGAATTACGTAAGCAAATACTTGTGCGTATCCCGACTAAAGTACATACGCAGTTTCGATTTAAAGAATGCGTGAATGCCGTTGACATGCCCAAAACCGGCTGAGATTATACATATTATAATTTATATTTAATTTATAAATATTCCTATCCTTATTTATCACGTAGGTATTTGAATTTAGTTTTTTCCTGTCATCTCTACACATCTATTGTAAAATATGTTGGAACATTGGAAAGAGCATAAAATTCTGGTTTAGAGCAAAATTTGAGCAAAGACTAAAACAATAATGTATTTCAAGGTGAAGCTTTGCATTGACTGAATTAGACTTCCCAAATTGGCCTGTGAGTATTAGAAATACAAGATGCTTTGACTGATTCTCTTAAAAATAGGAAATTGAGCAGCAACTTTGTAGTGCAAATCAGAAGTTGGTAGTAGTAGTAGGTACCTTTAAGTAAAAAGAAAAATTGGTAGAATCTTGAACCCAATAATATTTTTTTGAAACTGCATAATTCTAAGACGAGGTTTAAATATACCCTTCTACTCGCTTCTTGCTGATTTGCATCTCAATTACTTCAAATATATTTAACAGCCCTCTGACTGGATTTTTCCGTAAATCCCTCGTATACCCGCGGATTGATGATCCTGATTTATGGAACCAATAAAATCGTGAAGGACGAGTTGAATTCATAGGGCACATTAGAGTTGGGAGCCTAAGGGCTTGGACATTTCAGATTCGCAATCCTGTTTTCTGGGCCTGCCTGCCTGGCGCCAGGAATACTACAACAAGCTCGTCGTAAGGTAACTTGCTAAATGTTCTGCTGGAACTGGAATTGGATTGAGCATAAGTAGGTACTATGTAGTAGCAAAAATCGAAATGGAGGGAACACATTAGATCACATTGGCGTAGTCACACCTGTCGTATTATAGTTATTCCATGTCCGTTTGACAGAGTCACGGTGGAATCCCTGTCAATTCCTAGTCAACCTGTCTAAGCCGGCTGTATAGCCTTTAACATTTAATCCTACCAGCGCAGCGGCAGCCTGAATTTTTTGAGCCTGGCTTATGCACTGACATCAATTCTTATTGATGGGCTCTCCGTCGGAGGCATTTTCTACTGATCCTTGCTTAAGACAGAAATTGCGTCTTAATTTTCAGCTAAGTAATATTTCCCATTTGAACGGTCGTGTCTACTTTTATGTAATGAGGAATATTTGCATATATTTATATTTGCCATTGAAGATGACATTAGGATAAGGCTCACGGATTCCTATATATTCCTCCTTCCACGCCCGATCATTAATTGTGGAAACAACTTTCAGTTAAGTTTAAGAGTGGAGGTTATCACTACATACATAGATGGATCTACTACCTACTAGTAGTACAAATACATTTAGATGCAGCAGTTCTCTCCTTGGCGGAGCATCCATGCTATGAAGTTGATGTCCTCAGCTAATTCGTAGGAACTAAGAATTAATTCCTTCTATATTCTGCCCATTAGTGTTATGAGTTATGTTATGCTGCAAATCTACGCGGAAAGGAGAATAATCCATTATGATTTATCAAATGCGTAGTTCTACGGTTCTACTACCTACTATACTCTACAATAGGAAGTGCTTTCTCCCATGGGTGACTATATCGAACTTCGCTAGGCCTTCACCGACTGTATTTGTAACTGTATATGTATTATGTTAAATTACGTAGAATTTGCAACCATAAAGCTCAAAGACAATTGACATCACAACTACATACTATGTTAACTTACATATATTTTCTAAACCCTTAATTGAGAACTAATACACACGATTGTAGTCAAGGATCTTTTACTTTGAACTAATGAAGCCATCGGAGGAGGCTCGAATAAAATTGGTCAGAAGTCAGAAGGATTGAATTTGTGGCAAAAGGCAAAGGATCCCAGAGGGCAAATCTTCCCCGATTTACTAGACTGTATTATTTAAAAAATACAACTGGTTTGAAAATTAGAATCCTTTTATAGGTTTTTAGTTATATACGAAAAAATCGATATTATGCCATTTCCGGCTAGATTAGATTGGATTTCAGTCAGTTGCTGTCTATGTCCAATAAATAAGGTTTCTTGAGGAAAGCCGCATGTTTTTAGCCGAAATCATTATTATTTAGCTCCCTTAAATACTGAGGCCTCCCTGGTGACAACCTCACACATCAAAATCCCTATTCTTCGGCACGTGTATGCTAGTAGGCCCTGCAAGTGCACGTACTGTATATTTAGTATTATTAAATATAGCCAACAAGCCCGCGCTAACGCGGAACGACTAACTACGACTTCGAATTATTCCTAGGGTGCATGGGACACAAATTATCAGTAGCTCCACTAAAACAAACGTACCAATGTCCCATGCATGCTAGAAGTCATTAGAAGACGTAGTTATTCGTTTCGCGTTAGTGCGGGCTTGTTGGCTAGTCAAAGGAAGAGTTTAAATCGATAACTAATCGAGTAATAATGTCAAACCACACACTTCTGAATTAGGTTGCCTGGGCCGGGGCTATTCTAACTCATATAAACACGTAAATATTCAATGCAAAATACAATACTTGTTGTTAACTGGAGCTTTTATGTTTGCCCGCGTCACTGTGGATATTGTCGGGCAGAAAGTGACCCATTTTTCGGCCTTCGGTAGGATCCCGAGCCGATTCCGAGCCTCTGCCACAGCACAGTCTTTTCAGTCTCTGGATTTGACCAAATAACTTGTGAGTTTGAAATATAGATATACTTGATTACTCAAGTGAACAGAATAATTAACTTTAAATAGGAGATTAATACGTCCATGTTTTCAGTTCTCAATGAAGAAAAAGTGTGAGATGTGCTTCGGTTTCCTTTTGTTTCCGTTTGACTTTTACCGATACCTCTGTTGCTTATCTTGTAGCAATATTTAGTGAGAAGGATTCACTTACTGAGTGTGCACTCTGACATGTCAATGTCCATGCAAATGCCAATGCCCCTTATTGTTACTTTAAATCCCCCTAACAACGTGCCCATGCCTCATATTGTTTATACTTTTAGGCATTGTTTTGTTTGTTTGTTTGGCAAACGGGCAAAAAACCTTTAAAAATCTTTCGATAAACGTAAATCGATCAATTAACCTAGGACCTCCCGAACCTCTGTCAGTCTTTGTAATATCTGGATTTGACCAAATAGCCTGGGAGTTTAAAATGTAGATATACTAGATAATAATCACATCAACAGCATAATTAAATTTATTTGAGCGCAGGGTAGTACTTCAGTCAGTGTTTTCAGATCTCAATCAAGAGGAGTGAGATCTTCGGTTTCCTTTTCTTCACTTCATTATTGAGTGTTCCCGACACCTGTATTGGTTTTGTTGTAACAGTCAGTATTCCGTGAAGCATTATTTAGTGAGACCTGAGGCTCCACTTACAGAGTGTATCCTCTGACAATGTCCATGCCAATACCCCGAATTGTTTTTTTTTAAATCCCCATGACAACGTGCAGATGTAAAGCCCTCTTTCTTTATACTTTTATTGACGAACGGGCAAGAAACCAAGAGAGAATACGTAAGGCTATTTTTAGTTGAGTGTTGAATACTGGCTAAAATTAACGTCTATTGCGCACTTAATCAAATGAAGGTATTTTCCATTGATTTTTGAATTATTTACAGCATAGCTCCTCCAAGTGATTCCTCCATTAAAACATACACGCTAAAAAAGGTAGTCTAATAATAGGGAAAGCCCAGAGTATTCCTAGAGCTCCAGCATGTCTAGCTGGCTCAAAGTTGTGTATGTGGGGTAATTAGGGAGGCCCTGGGCCCAGGGTCATTCAACTCTTGACACGGGACACAGAAAAGTGTCAGGCCTGATGTGCGAAAATGATTGACAAATTACTTTTTTAAAGGGGAACTTGAAGAGCCTCGCCGGTTGGGTTGAGTGTTGACAGGTTAGACGGTCGACTTGCTCCCCTTATCTCTTTCAACCTTTCAGTCAATCAATTTACAGACGTATGTATTTAACCGTTGTAACAGAAGAAAAAATCATACCATACCTACGATAAAAATAGGTCCGCATTAAGTTCGGGTGGGAATTAGAATTTTGCGTAAACTTTTTGATTGGAATATGATTCGGAATTCGGAATAAGCTTTTTACTACGAGCCAGATCCTTGTAATTTCCCTGGGAGAGGCTGTAAGTGAGGCAATGGGCTTTTATGTACTATTTCGTCAGGCTTTTGCATTGAACAATATTTTTTCTGGGTCAGAGCTGGAGCCAGTGCGGCTGGGCAGGAAAAAAGGAATGCCTAACTATTTTTGGAATAGGCTCTCAAAGCATACCTTGTAGTAATTGTTGGGTGAGGAGCTTGTCCTATGTAGCAGTTTAGGATCTGGAAGAATGAACAGTGATTAAGGTTACGGAGACTTGGGCTCTTCCGGACTTCAAAGCTTAAGGGCAGGGAGGTTGTAGCTGGATCCTATTCTTCCCAACTCCAAAAGATACAGGTTGTAAAACTGTTAACCTACATAATATTCAATTCCCAGACCGACTCTCACTCTCAAAAGGTAGTGGGCCTAAGGTAAATAAATCATTATTGAGATGCTAGGACGGATTGGGTAGCAGTACCTTTCTAGGCAAAGTCCTGAATACCTTCCAGGTCCAGCTATTTGGATAACTCACAATAATAATGAGTCCCTATAGGCAGAAAGTAATCTTTAAGTACTATATCTACTATATAAAAATAAAAACAAGCAACCCTCTACCGCTGCTGTTGCTGTATGTAACAATAACAAATATATATGAATACCTACACAAAGAAGGCTGACATTTAAATTATCACCAAGTAATTCGAAATCTCTCACCAATTTAAACATATTTCCTCACCAATTACCTCAAATTACTCACAAATCTTTTAAAACTTAGTATAATCAAAATATGATTTATTTTAGAATAATTAATTCGCGAATAACGCTAGAATTCGAAATATTTCAAGACTGGCGAGGAAATCTGATTGAATTGGTTAGAGATTTCGAATTACTTGGTGATGATTTAAATATTCCTCCATAAAGAAAGACTTTCTCCTTAAAGTCTTGTACGTAGAACTTATATGGTACGATTCTGTAAATATGTTTATTATGTAGGCTTATATAGCATGTTGCGAATTATTTCCAATAGAGCATAATGAATAATGAATCAGTCTTTTATGTAAGCCCAAGCGCAATCGATACACACGCCATTATTTTTCCCTGAATGGACACATAACTTTTCCCTCCTTGACAACACGATGTGTGCGTAAATAAATACGGAAAAGTTAAGTGTGATTTAGACCCTCCCTCCAAGTGGTACAAGGTCACTTTCCAACTAAATGGCTTGATTTACGCGCAGAACTAAAGAAATATAAAAATTGGGGAATGGGGACTAGATGCTGTATTTTAAATCTAGATTTCCGTACATTAGAGTTTACCGCCCTAAATTCTCAAACAACGTCGTCGACATGACCATTTAACCCACTTCCCATGTACTCAGCACGCCCTGCAATCGAAATTGTTGTACTTCATACAAATCGGTTTCCAACAAACTTAATTCGATCTCTGTAGGTCAAAGGGGTCCTTAGATATTTGACCTCTTAGTGACGGATTTCGAGCCTATTTCTTAAGACACGTTTTTATAGGGAGTTTCTTCTTACCATTATCAAGTGTACTTAATCAGTGTTTCAGTGTTAGCTGTAGCAACAGTAATTCTGTTAATTCATGTCAACCAATTCTATTAATATAATGATGTCAGATAGTTTGATTAAAATCAGAATCACTTTCTGGCTGTGTTTTGTAAACTGTTTTCTGCTTGTGATATGAACCGCATGCATTATGCATGACAGGCCGAACGATCAGTAGTACAGTAATAGTAATCAGTAATAAGTCTCATTGTACGTCATTAATACAAATTTGAATAAAGGTGTGTTTATCCATAAAAATTGTGCTAAAAAACTCCAAAATAAAAATGCATTCAGAAGAAGCAGACTACCCTGAACTTAAAAAAGGCACTGGAAACAGGAAACAAACAATCCAGGTCTAATTTTTGCGTCCGCGAAGGTCCTCCGAATAAATTAAGGTTGCAACAAATTGAATTAACGGTAATAATCGCGGAGGACCTGAGACGTGAAGTAAAAATTATGCCTGGATTGTTTGTATCTTGTTTCTATCTTTCCAGTGCACTTTTTAGTTCAGGGTAGTCTGCGTTTTCTGAATGATTTTTTTAGAACCCTTCATAACGGTTCGATCTGCCATGAACAAGAATTTTATTATTTTTCAAATCTTGCTGGAATATCCCGAAATAAAATATTTTAAAATAAAATTCGATCAATAGCTTTGTAAAATCGCATGATAGAATTCCCTGACTTACAAGATATATTTACAGGAATAGTTGAACCTTAGAGACTAATGACATCTGAGCTCCTCTTATCCATCCTAACCGAACATCAGGTTTGTGTCTATGAATAACAAAAACATCTTTATTCGAGATATTCATCACACTAAGAGTTAATAAGGCTAAAATCAGTTTATTCCTTAGCTTAGCAAGTGTTGAAAAGAGACACCTCAAATTGTAATTCAATTTATAAGGAAAAATTGAGTAACTCTGATATAATCTTCAAAGTCCGGGAAAGGTTGTAATTTGTCATTCGATAGACCAGCGTTGAATATGATGGCGAAATGCAGTAGTTGCATATACGTTGATATGCTACTACATAGTATTTACTGGACTGCCTTAATCAGCAAGGGATGGCAGAATGGAATCTGTGACAATTCCCGGCGCACAATTGCCGGTATAGACAATTGCCGGCATGGACAATTGCCGGTATGAACAATTGCCGGCCTAACGCTAAATGGTGATACGTGTCTATTGCCTAGTAAACTGACTCATATAGTTTATGTGATCCTTGGTAATCTAATAAGTCATCTACCTAACCTAACCTAACCTAATCTAACCTAACCTAACCTAATCTAACCTAACCTAACCTAAATATAGTTTACTAGAGCAGGTAATTCTCATGCCGGCAATTGTCCCATTACGGGCAGAATGCCAGGGACACTTATGGGATATGGTACCAAAAGTGCTAAGTAAATTTTATTTAACCGTAGTATATAACATGTAACCTACCTTAAGTACCTACTCATACTTGGCTGTGTACTTACATGAAACTGTTCATACTCATTGTTGCCTTACTGTGAACTACTAGCAGCTATTTAAATCCTGCATAAAATTAAGAAGGGATCCAATGGAGGGCAGCCCTCCTCCAGTACCACAACCTGTTCCACTCCAAAAGGGCATTGAGTCCGTCAACTTAATTTTTTAAAATTTAAAAATTATCTATGTTTAGGTGCAAGTTTTTGTAGAGTATTCAATTATTCTTGACTGCAGATTAATACTTACGTGGAACTGGGCCCATAAAATAAAACAACTTCTCAAGATGCCTGACATGGGGTCTCCTGGACATTCACATTTAGCCTCTCCAAGTGTTAATGTGCCTTTGTTCCAAACTGCTCGTGTATTTATTTTTACCAGTTTCACTCCAACTGCCAACCAATGACCGCTCAAATAAAAATGTATCCTGATTTATGATCACTTCTTAATCTTTCGATTGGTAGGTACTGCATATATCTACATATACTTAGGTATAATATTTATGTATACCTACGACTTTACTTCATGTTGCTCAAAAATGAAAATGAAGATATGAGGTAAGTACATACTAGTACAAATGGTAGGCACAACGACCGCAGCGAATCAATTCGTACTATTTTCCCAGACACCGAATTTTCGTAAATTCCCCAATACCATTATTATTCCGAAATAAACTCGTGGTAACCGTAAGTAGTCATTTAAGCTTGTGCTAGGTTTGCTTATAGTAGGTACGAAAGTACTTATTTGTATTAAGCCCTATTACTTTAAGTTACAATTGGTGTATCGAATTAAGATTGGTTAGGTTAGGTGTCGACTTCAAAATCTATGTTAGTTTGGTTTTTAAGCCTTTCTAATACAAGCCAAGCCGCCGAGAAGGCCCATTTGGGCTGTGGTGCTCGTATTTTAAATTTTATAACTAACTTAAATACATATGCAATATACTATTTTTGCAGTGTTTTGTCATGCGTCATCCGCATAAGCTTAGACGGACCCATATGCTCAGCGAATCAGGAGCCGGCATCGGAGCTCAGATCATATCAAATATGCGAATAGAAATCCTCCGAAACGCCTTTCCCTGTAACGTTGCCGGTGTAGAAGTTTACGTTTTGAGCCCTCCCAATGCTAAGTCGTAGTACCTGCATTACAGTACTACTTACTCCTACTACATAGTACTTGCATATAAAAATATAAACATATTTAATGTTATATAATTTGGCCGAATACTTGTTTCAGTCCTAAAAAGGAAAGGTGACCTTCAGAAAAAGCGCTAGCTTCTTAGCACTAATTGGCTCTCTGTGGAGGGATTTCTTTTGGACGGAGTCCCCGTTCTAAACGGGTTATTGACAACCCCGGAGCCAATGTCACCAGGCACAGGCACCACACCTCAATCCTCCACCAACACCAACCGGCTAAGCCAGGCTCTGGATTTTGACATTAAAAATGGCGAGTAGATTGAGCACATAGGCAATAAGCTTGTCCACATTTAAATAAAAAAACGTAGCATTTAGTCTAATAAGTGCAATATCTGTACACTATCAGTATCAATTGACCAAGTCGAATCCTATATCAACTAAATTGAGGACTTGAAAATATTATTTTTCGGTAAAATATAATTTTCCGGTAAAATATATATTTTACCGGCATGAAACTACAATTACCGATTACATTAAACTGCGCCTTCAATCCTAAGCTGAATGTATGTACGTACACGTACATTCTGTACATAACTATAGTATATAGATTTGTAGCGTGGTAGCTCAAGAGGTCTAATTTTCATCGAATTTTGAAACCGGAAAGAATGCATTGTTCCATGGTATGTAATCTGTAATGCATAATTATTAGCAGTTTATAATTCTTTTAATTTGGCACCGGGCACGGCAAAATAAGCGCTGACTCTTATCTAAAAAAAAACATGCCATTGGAGACAGTACGCAGTTTCCGTCTCTGGACGAATGGACTTCTTGCTCTTGGCTTCTCGCTAATTTATTGCAAATTCTGCCCAACTGTCACCTTGGATTGTAGTAAGCAAGGTTTAGTACAGAGCGCAAAACTCGGCAAGTTTAGCTTCAAAGTGAGCCAATGTCATCAGGCCTTTCCTTCTTTCTAAATTAGCATACTGAGGGAGGTATAGGGAACTTTGAAAGATATTCTACAGTGTTCATTTGGCTAATAAAATGCAGGGGAATTCGTATTAGGGTGTAGAGCGAAGTGGTGAGCCTTGAAGAGGTAAAAAGACTAATTAATCAATTACTCGATCCTCCTAGTATTCACTGCCTCTATTGACGTAAATACTACTACTACAGATACATCCTTCGTTTTCAAGGGAGACCCATACTTATGGCTGGACCGAACCGAAATGGCGCACTCCTTACACGCTACGTTCGTTCTGGAAGTCTTTGGATTTCCCGATCGTGCAATATCATACTATTTATGACTATGGGACTGGCTAATAATGTAAATAGTGAGCCGAATTAATATTAAATGTAATTCGCTATTACGTGTAGTGCTCCTTGGATTGAGCATTAGCATAGGCTAGTAATGAAAAACTATGCCTGATCATCTTTTAATTTGGTTCCTCTGATCTCATCACTACTTATGGGGGTAGGCACGATATATGGACACAATGTATAAAATAGCCTTGTCAAGGTCTCGTCATTCGCTCATCATTTTATTAACTTACATCTTGTTTCAATCTCCATGCTCCTCATATTAGCATACCATCTTACATTTATCTTTCCATCAAGGCGGCTGGGGCCTAATGCATATTATTATCTCGCATTTATTCATGACGTAGACATTTCCAAATTGAATATAAAATGCTCATAGTAAAAAGTCGCTGAGCATGCCTGAGTGTGCTCTAAAAAGGACGAAACAAAAGTTAAGTTCATATTAACCCAGAACAATTTTTTAAGAGTCAAAGTCTTGGCGAGTCCTGATTCTTGATACGGCTGTTTAGATTACCCAGGAGCGTATTATCACTTCAATTGGAAAGATTTAATTCATAGCTGCTTCCGTAATCAAATGACTAGGTACATTCTTTGAATTAGTGGCCACACATGCGTGGTTTTTCCAAGGGACCTTCCTGAACTTTGACTCTTAAAAAATGGTTCTGGGTTAATATGAACTGAACTTGTTTCGTCCTTTTTAGAGCACACTCAGGCATGCTCAGCGACTTTTTACAAGGATCATTTTTTATTTCCGCATTTTTTCGGGTTACAGCAGATATCATAAGTCATGTTTCAAACTACAACCATTATTCAACTTGTACATATTTTATACGTATAAATGTTAACGTTGTCATGGGTGATACATGATGCATATGAGAGTGTACTGATACAGATGGTGGGCATCAGAGTTCCCTATATAAACGTGGGTTAGGAAATAGGCCCCAGATCGGTTGGTAAAAGGTCAGATATCTCAAGAGCCCGTTGACCTACAAATGTTGAATTAAGTTTGTTTGAAAGGAGTTGAAATGACCTACAACAATTTCAATATCTGGAAGTAGTAGGAGTTAATAAATACTATGTTTGAGATCCGCGCCATCAATGGGACCAAATTTACCTTTTTTTTGCGTCTTTTTAGCCTAGAATGAGCCGTTTTCTCAGAATAGTTGTCCGAAGAATTCAGTTTAAACGCTTTTCCATTCTGATTATTTAAGAGTTTTAAGGTTACCAAGGCGTCCACTCAAGCAAAAATGCTATGAATTTTAGAACATCAAATAAAATTAGAAAAGCAAGTACTAATTGTAAATGGATTTATGTCTTTCACTTTTCTGTCTACATATGTCTGTTCGGCCGGAATAGCTCGAGGACGAATAAACCGATTTAAAAAATTTTTACCTCCAATATATTTCTAATTTTTCCTTCCTGTGAAATCCGTGTCCAGTTTTAACGAAAGCGACCTCCTTCCGTGTCATCGTCAAATGCAATTTGTCTTTCAAACTGGAATTTTTTCGAGGTGTCATTTCAACCGTCTCAGGCCCCATACATACAACGATCCTATCAGGGCTTATCTCGAACTCGAACTTATCGTTGATCTGGTCTATGCTTAGCAAGCATTGCTTGCTAAGACTTCAAACTGTTTTCATTTATCAAATCCCAAAGTTGCTGCAATGTCAATTCCAAGGTCAAACAGTTTGTGGTGCCAATAACTTAGGAACCACTGCGCTGATT
>JAQFZY010001033.1:0-18755 GCA_034696285.1 Hypogastrura burkilli
CGTATTCTGTACGAAAATGTTTTGTTTCTGGTCCTGGTTTTTCATTGTATTTGCTTAAAAACGAATTTATAAAAAACAGGGAGAATCCACAGGGACATAATATTTCCGGGGAAAGTTCCCGGGGACGAAAGTAGAACGGGGACTGCATCTCTAGTCCGAAGGTCTTTTTCTCGGGTTCTCATATATTCCCTTTATACATACATTAAAGACACTAACACTTTCATGTATAGCGCATGTGTGTCACCTAAGGCGCCAGTGCTTAAAATACACAACATTTCATTTGTTTGTGGATAAAATGATTTTCGATACGCATAGGGAGAAAGAACAGGATCACACAATATACACTAAGTATTTTGGTAATACCTTATATTTCGCGCTTGAGGGGGGTCATCCTAGTTTGGACGTCCTTTTATGGGAGGGGGTTAAGAATTTCGGACAAAGTAGGACATAGGGGAGGGAGGGGGCTGAAAAAGGGCCTTTTTTGGCGGACGTCTTTTATGGACGGTCCCTTAGTAATCATGGAATTAACAGATCTGGGACAATTGGTTTTCCATTCTTTATTTCTCAATGCTCAACTTCTAAATTGATCAAAGAACTACACTAAAAACTTAAGGTTCTACACTTTCGGCTATTTCCTTCAGCAAGATAATTCTGTGAAAATATATTGTTTCTACCTTCGAGGTAATTTATAAATAAACTGGGAAGTATATAAATGAGGTTTCAGACTGAAGTACCGGCCTGCTTTTTAAGTGCAATATGAAATAGGAGCTACCTAATAAATGCTTCAACTGGCGACTCAGTTGTCAGCAGCAGATTTACGTATCTCCGTTCAGATTTCAGAATCTTTTAACCTGAGCGGATTGTCAGTACAGGGTGGGCTTCGTATGGCGCTAATCTATCTATTATACAATTTAAATCCCTTGATTCCTTACCTTTGAAGAGACCTGCCCTCCCTTTGCTCAGATTGAGCACGGTCTCATTGTCAGCAAAGAGCCCGATAGCAAGAACGCCCCAGAGTGCAGACAAGCCTAAAAGTGAAAGATAGCCAAAAGGAGTCCTGAAGGTCTTTGTCTCCACGTTTTGTCATCAATTTGAATTATGCCGAAAGCAGGAGGTCTAACTCAATTACGGGGCCTGTCAGTCCACCGTAGGCAGGCAGCCCGGTTTATAATTACCATGAACAGACGTGGCTCCGACCGGGTCGTCCACTTTGAGCCAGTCAAAGAACGGGATCCCGAAGCAGGCGATGAGTCCACCAAAGAGGCCCACTATGAGTGACTCCCAGGACCGATACAGGGCACACCCACCTTCAAAACAAAGACCCAGTTCAGTACTTAGTTCTATGGCATCCAGAGGAGCTCCTCATAATATTCCCAGACCTGTGACGGAGACCAGAGATCCCAAGACCCCGCTAATCAGGTCCAGAATGTCAAACTTCCCCTTGGTTCGTATGAAGGAGTAAATGAGGCCGACGGTCCCGCCTCCGAATGACGCGTTTATTGTGGACACGGCGGCCCGGGCTGAAAACTTCCACTTGTGACCGCTCACGCCGAATACGCTACGGAAGTATATAGGCAGAACTTAAAGAAGCAATTGAGCGAAAAAGGTAGCTTTAGGCTAGGTTAAGATTGCGTGGGCCTACTTAGACTCCTTTGGTCATAGGACTGGCCTTTATTTGAATTTTAGATGAGGATCTAGTCAGAATCTTGTAAACGCGACCTCAATTATTCAGTGCTAGTCGATAATTGTAGTTTTAGAAGCCCATTTCAAGGCTTACACTAAAGTTTGGGGATTTCCTTTCCTTTATGGGCTGAAATATAGTGGGCTTCTATAGCTTTGTTTGAGCATGGGCTTCCCCAAATCCTCTTTACAATGTAATCATAATTGTAGACGAGGGACTGAATTTGCGTCCAGGCCTCCGCCAGTCCTCCATGTCTGCCTATCTGCTAATCCTCGAGATTAACTACGAAACCTACCCAGACTTATACAGTCCAAACGCTTTAAATGGGGACATTTATGTGTGTGTACTATGTACTACGTAGTATTCGTAATTCGCTATTAAGAAAGGGAATCATACTACTATGTATTAGGTACGTAGATGGTTGCGATGATTGCGTCTTACAGGAAATCTTTAGATTTCTGGAAGGGCAATTGTTTTAATTAATGGAAATCATCTACATAACACCACAATATAGCAAATAGCCCAAGAATAGCTCATTATTCTTTCGATGTACCCTTTGAAACCATCAGTAAATTTCGCTAAAATGCCTTTAAAAGGCGTCAGAGCGTACGTCAGGCGAGCGCTTATACAATATGCAGTCATGTACAAAGTATGAACATGAACATATAATCCGAAATACTGCGCCATTTCTTCCAAGGCTAAACTCAAAGTCTAATCCTATTAAAAATTAAAATACGACAGAGGACGACGACGATTATATTCACAGTTTATATATGAGAGTTGAGACCTAGAGCCTAGAGTAGTTATTTGGTACATTCAATACTTGAACTCATGAAGGGAAGATCTAAGTTTAGCTTTCAGTCTTCAGTCCATACTTCTAGCGTATAGGTTCTTCTTCCTTCTTTCCCTTCTTCCTAAATTATTATGTAAATTCCAAATTTCCTTAAATCAAATAAATACGATTTCTGTGGTTCTAATTGGAGCTGCCTTAAAGTAAAGGATTGTGTTCTCTTGATCGGGTAGACGTATCCACCAAAGTTCGTCCTTCTTTCCGGACAGCTATAACTACAATTCATCATTCGGTACAGATTCATAATACGAAATATTTAGTACGGGCTCAGCTGATAAATCCGGAAGGCTTTTCTTTCTCTATTATATGCTGGATCCGTTCGGGATCTACGTAGTGCTGAAGAACTGTGCCTATTAGTTTTGGAACTTGTGTCAATCTATGTTACAGCTCTTAATTTAATACTGATATTCTTCCCTCTGACTACTGAATATTGTCTGCTCGTTCGTAGTTGAGTTTCACTTCGTTTTTAACGAAGCTTGACCCTACCAAGCGTAAAACTCGTGTCAAGGGCCTTTTTTGGTCCGTTACAGCTTGTTTAGTGATAGCACATTGTAGGCTTGAAAAGGCAGTTCCTGCACTTTATAACCGCTCTTCAGCCTTGTGCATGCCTCGTAGTCCTAGCGGTTTATGGTTACCAACGAAGGGTTTTATGGGGCTCTTACCGGCGCCGGGCCTTAATTATGACTTTATGATCCCGAATGACTAACCTGGCGGATGACAAAGGAATGACTAACCTGCCGCTAGAAAAGGCCAGCCATCCCCACCACAACATGAACCTAGATTGGGAATAAAATGCATTCAAGCGTTTAGACCTTACTACCATTATTCCGTTATGACCTAGACACTAATTTAGGTTGATGAAGCGTCAAGAGCTTACAGGCCGAGGAGTGCATTGGTGGGACTGCCCATGGGCAATGGGCTGGATCCATGATCATAACGTCCGAGTCGGGGTCCAAGCATCCATGCCGCAACAAAGGCTGCATAATTCAGACATAATGGTTTGGAATAACAAGTACTTAGAGGGAAGATACGAACTAATAGTAACTTCTGAAACGCTAAGTTCTTAATGGGTATGCATAGAATCCGGGCTAAGGACTCCGAAGAGGCCTGATCGGCTCCAACGGCCCTCTTATCACAAGTAATGGGATTCCTTGGGAATGAAGCGTCCTCTCCTCAGATCCACAATTTGGAGCCGGGAGGACTTTCTCCATTGACGTCATGGTACCTATACATGTATGTCTAGTAGTCCGGATCCCCAATCTTGTTTGTCTTCCTATGTCAATGTAGGCTAGGCCCAGGAAACGGATACTTTAAAAATAGAGGAGTCGGACTTTGAGGAGAAATTAGCTCAATTGTGACTATTACAATTACATTGTACTTTCACCAAGTCTTAAATGAGATATTCCGGAGATATCCAATCAGCAAGAGCAGGAATGCACAGGCTATAGGCAGGTGCCTCTATTTCAGGATTTAATCAAAGCCACCACATCTTCCTAAATTGCCAAGGTTAATTCGGCGGAACTGATTGGCCATTGGCCCAAGGGAAGGAGTGACAATGTTCAGATTGACCTTCAGGAAACGAGGGAGGGTTAGCTCAGGTGACATACTATCTGCCCCCTGGACTCCCGAATACGTGTCTAATTTCCTATGCACGGTCCATAACTGACTTATAATTAACACCTCCAGTATACTAACGATTGAGACCTACTATAATACATTCCAGGGACTCAGGGAACCTAACAGGCCAATATGGGTCCCCAAGGGCTCCCATGTGTGATAGAGCTCGAAAGTGGTATTTCGGACCACCTGTGGCTACGGCTCAACAGTCTTCTTATTGGACTTTCCTACGTTACGCCAAAAGTATGGAAGTTCCAATTTGTATGAGGCAGCCCTACAGAACTATGTAGTACTATGTAGTACTTTCTCTCAAGCTTAGAGAGGCATGAGTGTGCCCAATCTATTTACTATCCTTCCGTCCTAAGCTCGTAAAGACAGACGCATCTCGTCGTTGTCCTCATAAGGGTTCACGGTCTGTCGGGTTCGGGCAAATTCCTACTAAATGGCTACCTCTGCTAAATTGACAATCCCATAAACACATTTCTTTTACAGGATCGCCGAAAGTCCCAATAAAAATAATAGCCAGCCCACCACGTTTGGGCCAAATTGGCTTTTTCTTTATTATGATGACTGCCCCCAGCCAAAGGGTCTCCTACCCGCCCTTTAAACAAGAGGAAAAGTTTCAATTTCCGCCCAATCCCATTTCTGTCGTCCGTGGCCCGAAATTGGACTCTGTCGCCCTGCCACTCCTTAAGGCGAGTCATATCTTATGGCCGCGTCGTAGGTCGTAGATGAGTGCCCAGACCAGCCTCTCATCCTTTCCTCGTGTGCCTTTCTTAAATTGGGGAACTCTCACAAGTCCCATAATTACTCCTCGGAGGGGAAGAACCAACTGTTGAAAAGGAAGCCTTCCTACTACTTTCTCCGCCACAGACTCCTTTGTTTACAAATGGAGAAAGTTTTGTGAAATACAAACAAGCCTTATCTGGTTAGCACATATACACACAGATACATACGTAGAGACAGGACGTGGTGTGATGATGTATTGCGTTCTTTCCTTCCCGAGTCCATAGACCGTCCGAAGAGAAACAATTATAAAAGAAGCGGCGGCGGACCTTGGGCCCGCACGTGGGGCTCCAAGAACTCCCTTGACACTTAATTAAAGGAGCAGCGGGCCCTATTTACATAATATTGGAAGGAACGGAAAGTTTACCCGAGGCTCCGCCCACGAGATGGACTGCCCCAGACCCCCCGATATCAATGGCACCCATCCTGTTCAGGAATCCGTGATCTCCCCAGATCCAGCCCGCCGGCACGCAGTAGACAACTGTGTTGAAGAGGGAGAAGAAGCAGTAGGCTCGGAAGTTGCATCTAGTAACGAGGGGAAGGATACAATATACAATCTCAACATTTATGTCAACCCGGTCCCCAAACTCATAATTGTGGGACCTACTAGAGATTACATACAACTTAGGAGAATAAGAACAATGTTTCACTTTCCATGAATTAAAAATGAACTTACTGGAATACAAGCAGAAGAAGCGGAGCCGTGGATTTAATTTAAGTGTATATGTGTAGGGACTAGTCACTGTCCAGCAACTGATCACATGTTTAGATACCTTGTATGTATTTTGCTCAGATATTAGGGGATTCGGCAAGACGCCATTGGAAATCGACATAATGTCTCAAATGATATCCTCCTATAATACGGTTCTATTGAAAGGTATTTCCAACATTTCCGCCTACATAACTTTCCTATTCTTTACTAGAGAGGTTCTGAGTATTTCCGCTTTTCGATCAGATCAGAGCCGAGCATTCCTCGTGTCTCCTCAGACATAAGCGGAAGGGGAACTCACGGGATTTAAGTGAATTGGGCTTCTCGCCTGAGCGGTGAGGAGTGACAGGGAGAAGTTCCTCACTTTGATCCAATCAAAATAATCGACTAAACTTTTGTTATTACTTTGGAGCCCAGTGAGAGGCCTCAAAGCTCAAGACTTGATCTCCGCCTCCCTGGAAAACAATATGTTCGCCTGACAGTTGGAAAAGTTTCAGTTTCCCAGTTCCCGCCCTCTACGTCGTGACATATCGGGCTAAATTAGGCAGAAAGTTAGGCGGTCGGATCCTTTAGACCTTCAACTCCGTCGCAGTCAAAGTTTAGTCTCTAAACTAATTTCTAAAAAATGTGAAGGCTAGAATGGCGTGCCGAGTATCATTTTCCTCCCTCTATAATGGATTAGCCCTTCCTCAGTCTCCTGATCCAGGAGCTTCATATGTATATCCCATTTGGGGTTATTTATGAGGATTCTATTCGACCCCGACCTCCAGCGGAGTGTTGAGGGGGACACGGTAGAGCACAAGGCCATCTTTCAAATCCTCAGGTTACTGCTACGGAGTACGGAGTTGTAATGATGTAATAGTAGAAGGCCTTAGCAGAGTATAACATCAATATTTCATCAGACCTGGTCGACCTAGTTCTGTCACTCCCTGTAGCCGGCCTTAAGCTGATATGTCAAGGACCGACTACAGCTTTTGCCTTGGCTTATAAAAAAATTAATGAGGGAAGCTAAGGAACTAATACTCTCTCCAACGATCGAAGACTGCCTTAGTATTGCTTTAAATGTACGCCATTAGTAGTATATAGTGGGTTCCATATCCGAGGATCTTCGATGCAACTCCCCTGAGGGCTGCCACTACGTTTGATTTTTCCTTACCGAAATAGTCGCATTATTTTTCGATATCTCTGAGCTCTTTTCCCCTTCGGGGATTTCTTAGAATTTATTAATTATTTTTTAATAAGTTTTTTTTTTATACCTATTCCACAGCAATACAAGCTTTAATACGTATATGGCCATGGCCGAGTGAGCGAAAACACTTCAATACTATTTTGCTTGTAGATACCAGCTTATTGTTTATGAACGCTACAAGCTCTTCATAGAACCTCTCCAGAGAAGGGTTAGGTTACCAAAAGGAAAAATATAAAAACAATTGTATGCATTACGGAAAATACGGTATACAGCATATTAATGCATTTTTGGCCCCACGCCGTCGGCAACACTTAATAATTGTTTGAAAATATTTATACAAATTACCGTAACAGATCGTCGGCAGCGGCTCATTTATATTATGTGTGTTTAATCCTAAATGACTTAATTAATGTGGAAGTCGCATACATGTACTCTTAACAAATATTAGAATTATTGATGATTAAGAGGTACTACGTACCGCTCAGCCATGGCTCCGGAAACGATTGTGGTGGCCGTCGTGGCAAAAGAGAGCTGGAAGAGAAAGGTGGAGAAAGTGGGTCCTGGAAAACAAGAATACATAGTTTAGCAAAAGGATCTGATTCAGCTGAACAATGATCTAGCACAGCATTTTTTAAATTCATGTTTAAGAAGTCAAGGATACCGAAAAAGAATCCATACGTTGGGGACTGATCTCGTGGCTCCTATGCTCTAGGAAATGTTTATGAGAGAATCCTTACCCATGTCCTCAATGTCCGCATCCACAGCAAAGGATCCGAAGGCAATGAAGGGATTGGAGTAGGCCTTCCCGAAGCTGAGTCCGTAGCCAAAGAGCCAATAGGTCAGGCCTCCAAAGACAATGTCAACAACGTTCTTCATCATTATGTTCACTTCGTTCTTGAGGGACACGCAGCCGGACTCCAGGAGGCCGAACCCTGGAGTTTAAATCAATTAGGAATCCCAATGCAAGAGCTAAGTGGTTCAGGGCCGGGTCAAAAGTCAGACTCACCTGTCTGCATTGTGAAGATGATGAAGCTGGACGTGAGGATCCAGGTCGCATCGTCCCAGCTCATTCCGTTCGGATCCTCAGTGAGCGTCTTCTGGCTCAGCTCTGGGTTGGTCTCTATAAGCAAGAAGAAACAATGTCGAGGTCATGGCTAACATAAGAATGTATTGGAAAAACATTAATTGCCTATTTCCGAACTTTTGACAACAACCAAAATTGAGGCATACTCCTTATGGTTCTATCCCTGTTTAATTTAATGGCGTTTCATATACCATTGATCAGCAATGAATTTAACCGCGTGACATTTGTCTCTTTATCATGATCAGGATCGAATCAGTGAAACTGAGGATCTGCTCATCTCGCGGATAATTGCCGGGTAAGCAAGCATGTAGTATTATTATATTAACTCTGAGATCTAATCTAACTACAAAAGCGCAAATGGACACCATTGATTTTGACAAATCAGGCGTCCCTACTACGTAGTGTTGAAAAGTAACGCTACAAGAAAACTTTTGATTTGTCATCTGACGACACAATCTGAAACACAAAAATACTGAAACGGTGGTAAACTGCTACTAAATATTTTAAGTAAGTCCTTCCACAATATTCTTGAATTTAACCGGTTCCGGCACAAGAACTGTTCATTGCCCAACTAAATAAATAGTATACATACATATACTTACATAATATTCCCAATTCTTACCCTGCACCGAACCGATTAAACATTTATTGTTGCTATAGAATCAGCTCAAGTAGGCGTATGCGATTTGCTAGCTTTAATGTTGACATCTGAATTCTCATAGCTCGCAATTCAGTTTCTCCTTTCTCAGTAAAACAGGAAATTCGAAACCTCTCCAAGTCTCTTCTTGCACACGCTACACGTTTGGTTTAACTCTGTCATTATTCATTATACATATAAGTGAACTAGTAAGGTGAAGTCAAAGGGACATAATTTGAGCTTTAAAAATGGTTACTGCCAAATGGAACGGAGCTGTCCTTGCTGAGTCAAGTGACACTGTCGTCGTTGAGGGAAACCATTACGTAAGTATGAATTCCTTAACCTAAGAAACTATCTAACCTACTGTACTAACCTCTCCCTGGCTTCAACGCAGTTAACTAATAATTCACCTTCCTTCACCTAATCAATTTGGAAGGGCATAAATGCATATGCGTATTTAATTAATACTTTAACTATTTCATATGAATATGACTATTTCTTGATTGTAACAGTAAATGTTTGCTAACTAAACTTAATTTGCATAACAGTTCCCACCGTCTTCCATCAAGGCGGAATACTTTTTGGAGAGCAATACTACGACGACCTGTGCCTGGAAAGGGGTTGCCAAGTACTTCAACGTCTTTGTCAATGGTAAGAGTCCTCCAGGGTTATTATTTAAATGTTAATTAGTGACCAGTAATAGTAGTACTTCTACTCCGTTTAACCTATCGCATTGGATAATTCATTTACATTCTTACTATTGATCCTGATTACAGGAAAAACAAATGCGGATGCTGCTTGGTACGTACATACACATAAATCAATGCTAACCCTGCCCTGGTTCAGTCAGACATTAACAGTTAACAACTCAGTTTGAAATTCAATCCTTGTGTCCAGGTATTACCCGGAGCCAAAGGAGGCTGCCAACCGGATCAAGGGACGGATTGCCTTCTGGAAGGGAGTTGAGGTCAAGTGAGCAGCCTCAATGACCCACCATCCAAAGTTTCAAAAATACCTAATCCATGTACCAGTCAATCCCGCAGTAGGCCAACGTATAACGAAAATGTTATATGTTATCATTTATCATTCCAAACCCAGTGCATCTACCAAGGTCAAAATTTAAGAGTTATCCACTCGAACAAGTACGGAATAACGCACACGTTAAGGTTGTCAACGAATGTCAATCCAAAAACTAATGAATTGAAGTGACGTAAATAAACCGCAATACGTATACTGCTCCCCTAATTGCACCGAAAATTGACTAATGGTCTCCGTGCAGCACATTATATTCGTATTTGTCTCAATTTTGAACTTAGTCATCATTTTACCGAAATTTTATTAGTAGGCTCTAGGCTGCTCCGAAGAATGGCAAAAATTACGAGTCTCCTCATAAATAACTGCTCGGATTGTACAGACCAGTTTGGACTAATTTAGAAAATTGTAGGAGCTATGTACCTTCCTCAACAATTCCATCAATTTGGTCAGGTATTAAAAGTCCGAGGCTTACCCCAGAAACGCAGTTACTGATTGGTCATAAAATATTTGTATTCCATGTACTAGATACTAGATACATCCATTACCTACCTACATTAATCCCAGCAGAAGTTCGAGAACGCCCTTCATAAACAGTAGATAAGCAGCTACTAATTTTGTGTACTTGCGATTATAACTATAAGTACGTAATATTACATACATACAGTACAGTACAATATAAGGCTCAAGAGCTCAAGAACTGCAAACACTGTTGTAGCCATAAATTCTGCCTCAGGAAAGGGACTCACCGTCCTCGTCCAGATCAGACCCAGACTAGATCACAATTAGCGGACCGTCAAATGGGCAGACAGTCTCTAGCTCTGGCAATCCTTCTAGAAATAAGTTCTCCAAAGGACTCCCTCATAAATATGGATGAGGGCGGAAACTGGGAGAGCATCATGACCGGCACTACGGATATTCCCGCAATTTCCTGCCTACCGTGAAATGCGGCCTGACTTGAGTGTATTGAGAGTGAGATAAGCGGATTATTGAGATAATCCAGGATCTTGATTCCTGATATCAATTTGGCTCAGCGTCCCTTCCGCTCCTTTCTCCCCAGCCGTGCTTTCACCATCCTGCTCTCGGCTTCCTTGGGGAAGGTTGAGTCAAGAGTCAGCTCTGTCCATATCATACTCATTCCACGTGGAGACCTACTCAGATTTCAATGTAGGATCATGTTCCGGACTCTGAGTCCCGGTAGTAGTGGTGGTTGTTGGTAGGGAAACTGGGCGACAGGGTTCTGGGCCCATTACGCCCAAGCTGAGATAAGGCTCGGGGGAATTAAGTCTCCTATTTTAATTTTCAATTCCGAACCTTCACTCTGAGCCAGATACGAGGACAGACAGGTAGTAGCCATACTCTCCGTCGCCCTGTCAAGCCTCAATGGTAAAGTCCTATGGAGAAAGGTGATTTCTAGCCTAGATATAGCCTCGTTGGGTGTCAGAGCGTCGCCACCATTTCCGACGACCATGCACGTCATGTGACGTGAGATTAGCAGGTAGTCGAAAGCGGAAATGATTCAATTCAGTTATAGATGCAGGACTAAGTTAATAAGAGAGAGGGACAGCGACAGGAAACAGAAGGAGCGGAAGAGGCATTATTACAGTTTCCCGGAGTTGGTTCCAAATACTGCGGCTTATCAAAGAATTCTACCATTTGAGCTTTCTCAATCCGATTTGCCGTGAGTGAGCCCAATTCATAAATACATAGAGATTAGATACGCTTTCGGGTTGACGGCCCTCATTATAGCCCATTCATAATCCTGGTTGGTTAAAGAGCAGCAGGGTAGTCTTACCTTCTAACGACGTCATATTAGGAACGCTGCTGTTCATGTTTCTCGCTGATCACTTCCTTGGACCCGGAATCCCTATTGTACAAGCAGTAGTCCAACAATTTCCTTAGTTTTCTCCGTAGGAGGTACTACAAGGAGTTAGTTGACGTCCAATGGATTCCTCATACAAATCCATGCCGATACAGCTGAATTTAGAAGAACAAGCATGCTCTTCCTTAGGACTCTAAATTCCTGTTGAGTTCCCCGAGTGTCTTATAAAGTGACTGTCACCAAGATGAGATGGAATAAATTGTGACGGCGGAATCCTGGATATTAGATAGTGATGACTGATCCTGTGTCCGGAACTCCTTCTACTGCTCACTGGTCACAAGTTGCGGATCCAATTTAAAGCCTTTCCACGTTCCTATCTCCCCTACTTTCCAGTCTTGTGCAATTGAGGAGGAGAAAGCGGCAGGGGAAGTTTAGCGAGGCCGGGGACTAAATCCTTCGTCGGCCTCTACTATTAAAACATTAGAGCACAGACGCTAAATTAGAGATGAAAGGGGAGGCGCTGAAGGGCAAGGGCCAGGCTCTGCATTTACGTCGTGTCTGAGTCCTGTCTTAATACGATTTTCCGTAGGACTCCGATTCAGTCAATCTTTTTCTTAAAAATAAAGTGCCTGCCTCCAACCTTTCATCATAAGGTCAGAAGGAGACGGGGAATTTAGGAACACAGAGATCCACTCATTCATTTCTGACTCAAACATAAATGGACCTCGTTGTATATTTTGCATTCTGCCAAACTCCCAAAGGATGAACATGAACCAGTATTAAGGGTTGGATAATTTCAAAAATTTTCATCTATGTGGTAGAACCTTCCTTCTAATTAGCCAAGGATAAAATATAAAGCAGTAAAGGAGACCGCACCGAGTGTGACTTTCTGCTAGAAATATAAAAAAAAAATGAAAATGTATAGATTAAATTGGGATGAACAATGTTTAAATGGACCTTAAAGCCGTATCTCAAGTCCATGACCCCTAAAACGGTCACCAAACTTCACACAGGCCAAATGTCAAATTCTGCTTATGTTTAAACTCTAACCGTCGGCTTAGTACTCGTTCTTTTAGCAACAGGTCGGATACACCTGTAGTTATGTATTTGAGCATAGTCACGGAATCGTAAACAAAAAGGAAAGCTAGGAAGTTCTTCCATCTTCGAAGACTTATACACATTGGTAATTAGGTTAGAAGGTCAAGGCCAGGGGTCAGGCTTCTCCGGGTAACATTTCATCTATATTTTTTAGAGCTACAGTCCGGAAACAGACAGTTGACTATAGTATTGAGACGAATTTGAATTTTTGTGAATCGTCAGCTGTATATTGTGTAGGATATTCGTTTCTCCATAGAAGTTATCTTTAGTCCTGGCCAGTACAGAAATTATGGGCTATTTAGGGTCTTTGAGGTGTCCAGAAATGATGAGCCTACTCCCGAACTAGCCTGACCATTATGAGCGGTAAGAAGGGGGAGAAGGATGAGTTTGCCGAGCGAAACGTCCTTGATGAGACAGATGAGTCGGCGGAGAGTGAGAGGACACGGTCCGTGTCCGAGTCGGACCCCGAGGACCTTGACCCCGACCAAGCCGTTCAGAGGCTCATTGAGCTGGAACGAGAGTACCGCGGCTCTCTCCGGAATGACCCGCTCAGCCTAAATATTAAGAACTTGACTCAGAAGCGCTACTACGTGAGCACCCGACAGGCCCTCACAGACACTAACAAAGGGCTCCGAGAACAGATCAAAACTCTCGAGGCAACCAGAGATGTGCACAAGGTTACACCCCGACTTCTTTGTCCATGCGAAGGGCTTACAGTATATAATACGCCGTCCAATGGCTGCTTACAGGAAGAAGCGCGGTCCAAGATCTGCCGCGAGCTGGTCGCCACCTACAAGAAGCATCAGGGAAGCATTGATAAAGCCTTGGAAGAAATTCGGGCCTCTCAACTCAATTTCGGGCGGATCATGAGCTCAATTAGTCGGGCCCAGCTCGAGGCGGCTGCCGCGGCCAAACGAGACAAAGTCCCGCCCCGAGTAATGAGAAGGCGAATTGAGCACCTCCAAAACTCCAAATATCGGGTAGGTGGATTGGACTATATATGGAAAATGGCTAGAACAAGTGTCCTGAAGTTAAAACTTGTGTAACTGTCCAGATCCAATGCCAAGTGAACGTGCTTGTGAAGGAGAATCGGGTTCTGACGGAAGAGATCCGGCTCGGACTTCTCGAGTACGCCAACCACGTTGTACAGCGGCGGGAGACGAAGGGAATGTTGGGCCGGATTCGGACCCAAATGTTTTCCATTGTTGACGAAGCCAATGAGAGCTTTGGAATGTTGTAAGAATTCGGAGGTCACGGATTCCGTTTTGGGTGGCAGTTAAACAAAGCCTGATAGTCGGAGTAATTTCTCACAGCGAAATGGTGGTCCAGCAAGTCAAGTTCCTGGGAAAGCAGAACGAGCGGCAGAACACGGAGTTTCAGAACGCACTCTGGGACGCCGAACGGTTTCGTGCCTATGAGAGAGGCCTGGCAAGCTTCTATGAGACCAAGCTCAATGTCCGGGCCGTCCAAGAGACCCGGAGTGGTCGGAGTCGTGAGTCCGGGACTTATTCTTATGACAACGGAGCCGATTGACTCAGGAACCTAATTGGAGCTTCCTTCCAGAACGACACGCTCTCCAGCTATTTGCTACAAAGGAGAAGATCGCCAAGTACAAGGCTGGGCTTGAGTCTCTGACTCCGTTCCGAGAGGACGGGGACTTGGGAGAGCTGTCTCTCCTCTACAGCCAGCTCGATCTGGAGTGCCAAGTGGAATTTGCCCGGATCATTGAGCTTGATGCTGAGGTAGGTCTGAGGCTAGATTCCCTATGAAATAATTAGCTAAATCCGTCATTTGAAACCCCTGTGTCTATAACTTAGTAGATAGACTCGACCTTCCTCTCGATGACAGACATGCAGAAGAAGCTGGAAGGGGTCTTCCAAGTGAAGAAGGAGGAAAAGGACGGGCGGAAGCTGGAGCTTCGGAGCCTCAGAGCCACTCGAGAGAGCTTGGAAAAGAGAGTCCCGAAGGAAGAGCAACAGCTCGAGCTCGCGGAAACGAGTGCCAAGAATAGTATGGACTGCGTTCAGAACATATTCGACACGGCCTCAGCCTTTGACCACTCCGTCTTGGGCCTCCTGGGTAAGAAGTAGTGGGAATGGGCGTTTAGATCTGATCGGGTTTGTGCCGATTGAGTCATAGTCCAGCTTACTGGTCCTTGGGTTGCAGGGACTCAGGGAAACATCATCAGCCGAAGAAACCTAGAGCCCGCCTTCCGCCTTCTCGAGCATCGTATTTCCGAGCTCCTCTACTGGAAAGCCTTGTACACACTTCAGCAAGGAGTCGAGGTCCAAGGGAACCCGTTGCCCCTAATCAGAACCGGTCCCGTCACGAAGAAGAAAGGAGCGGCCGGGACAGGGGCCAGGATAGGGAAGCCGAAGAGCAGAGGCGGGTTCTTCAAGCCCAAAGTGTTCCTGGGCTCAGGGAAGGCTAATGTGCGGTAAGGGGAACGGGGCTCGAGGAAGCCAGTTTTCATTATTTCCTGGAAACCAGTCGTAAGTCTTTTGCTCCTCTTCAGGGAGACTGATTCTGAGAAGTCGGACCCAGAGGCCGAGAGGTCCCCACAGTCATATTTCCTAATGAAGCAGCTGGTGGAGCTCCAGTTGGGAGCACGGCTGGAAGAGGCCGGGAAGGCTCCGGAACCGCTCCTCAGCTCAGACACGGAGTCCTTGGAGGACGGGGTCGTGTCCACGACGAATCCCAATGAGTCCGATGGTCAGGCCTTCATAGACCCGGACCGAATCATTGCCCCTTCCGCCTCAATAGCCGCTCATCCTGTAGAGCCTCATCACTCTCACGCGGAATTCTTTGCGGAGCGGGTCCAGGAGGCCACGACCCTCTTTGCAGGACATGGGACTCATTCACATGTTCAGTCCGTGTCAGAACTGCCGGCCCCGCCTCATGACGCCCAGTAGGGTCCGAGCCCTGATCTGGTCAGAGCTGACCAAATCCCTTTAAATCTCAGTGACTTATCAAGTACTAGTGAAGTAAAACCAGAAATTATTTTTCTACGCCTAGAGGCGCATTAAGCTCCATTTTCAGTGTCAGATTACTACAAGTAGCACGAGAGAGCTTTTCCTTTTGGTATGATGATCTGCCTAATGAGCTGTAACAACCAACGGCTCAGCAGCACTTGCCCTACAATAATGCCATCCAAACTTTATCCACTTTCACCGTTCTATTATGCTGTAGGTCGGATCATTAATACGCGTCACGAGTCACTACACATCATTGTCCTCAGTGAACCGATGTTGGAAAGTCTTGCTCACGGGTCAATGCTAATGTACTGCCTGCTACGTCATGTAGTGTGTAGCGACTGTATGTACCGGTTCAGAGCAGGAAAATCCGAATTAGAAGTCATATCTTTCTGAAACTGAATAACGAATCGGTTTATTTCAGAAAATCAATCCGGAAATTACAAGTATTCTTACACAAGAACAAGGAATAATTTTATAATTAGAATACAGAATTCATGATCAGAACTTACCCCGACCCCAGTTGTGTACATCATGAGCTGAACAGCAGTCGAATGTCGAATTGCTTGAAATTGAAGATACTTTTTATACACGTATCTGCCGTACAGTAGCAATGTGTTTGTAGTACTACAGTGCGCACAATATGAAGAATACAATCAAAGCTAATCTGTTCATTGACCATGACCAAATTGACATAATTGGTGACTGTGTTATGTGGTACATAAAATAAAATATATGTAGGTACTATCTTTGAAATATTGAGTATACAGAAATGTAGAACAGGACTTTATATATGTAGCCTTGGATGTTTTGTGTAAAACGTGAATTCGGTTACTGGAAACGGGTTTTGAGACAGATAAAGCCTGCCTCTGTGCCTCTGGACCTGACTCAGATGAGGAAGGAAGGAGAAGCGTGTTAAACTTACTTTGCCTCGGCAGGACGAGCCGCAACTACTACACTGCAGTGTCAGGGACTCCAAATCTTATACGCCCCTCAACTCTGCTGTCACCCTCTTAATCCTGCCACCAACCTCATGAAACACCATGACCCATGACCTCCGACCCACTATGTCACGAACCGCAACCCCCTGCCTCTCTGCGAAGCTCCACCTCAACGGATCTCGGTCTCACCAGCACATAAATGATAAACCATCAAATGAAATTCTTTGGTTACTTCTAAAGGATTCTTAACGCTAAAACGTTACGCTGAATACGAGAGAATGACTAATTATAAGAATTTTAGAAACCAAAGACAGAAAAGTTATATCCGTAGGTGGGCTGCTCAGCGACGCTGCTCCGCTGTTGTCAAACCCCGGCCCAACCGCCATTCAGAGGCTGAGAGGGGACAGCATAAAATTGGTAAACGTAACATAATTTACCTATTTGCAAATTGTTAATCGCCTCGCTTTACCACCATAACTGCTACTTGAAGAGGATGAGGAAACCACACCTCTCCATCCCACTCCTCTCATTATATCACCAATCACCATTGCAGCCAAACAGCAAAACGGCACGGCAAATGCTGCACCACTGCGACTGCATCTGAACATCCAATCATACAAGTCCTGTTTCATTACATTCCTGATAATACCAATTAGGTAAATTACTAGATGCTACTATTACTACAGACTAAGATATTCTATCGGCTTAGCTTTCATATCCTCAAGATTTAGGGAATTTGCCTAGCACGAAGAAATCATGTAAATGTGTCAAAATGAAAGATTAAACTAATAAACAGGGTTGAATAACTGTATTCTAAATACACTATATACAGAGTTATCTCTTACATATTGAATAAATGTGTGCAACTGCTTCTTAATGTGGTAACAATATGTATAAAAAACAAAACGTTAATGGGTGACAGCTTAGGAATGATGTACTGACGCAGAGTTTACCTTTAGTTTTTTAGGCGAAATTGCAGTAAATCCCATTGAATAGCTTGACAGTTGATCAGCTTGAATTTTTCGTTCAAAGTGGAAGGGTAATGATCGAGCAGGAACTTAAAACTTAATTTTGTAGGTATTAGGCACAGGACGAAAACACTATAATAAAGGGAACCGTAGAACTTCCAATAGTGTACTTGACACGTTAAACGCTTTGCAATGAACGACACGAATCTGCATAACAGTTTGAAATAGAAAGATAGCGGAATTTTGCATGACCCAACCTCGCCGCTCAGAAAGTTATCTGTTCACTCCGAATCTGATCTTCCGCGAGAGCGGGAGCGTGATGGCGAACGTCCTCGGGCCGGCACCTTGACATTCGATCGGCTCCTGCAGGAAAGTAATGTAATATTTTATTTCACTACAATAGTAAATACATAGTATACTATGTCACAATGCTATAATCATGTATATGTATCTGTTAATAATTGTTGGGCATATTTATATCTCTGCGAACCTGGATCTTGATACAGATTTGCTCTTCCTCGAAGTGATTCCACGACGCCCAGGTGAGCCAGACTTCTCCTTAGATCGAGAACGAGCCGGTGAAGCAGAGACTGATTTGGAGTGCCGACGACGACGTGTTTTTGAAGTGGAACGCCTTCTCGAGCGGGAACCCGAGCGCCTGCGTGAGCCATGACCTGACCGTGACCTGGATCTAGACCTAGATCGCCTTCCACCTCCACCATGTCCCTTTCGCTGAGGGGAAGCAGGCCTTCCGTACCTGTGCAATATTAATCAGCGATTGAGTCAATTAGTAAATAGTTGCAATAGGACTGGCAGGAGCTAGAGTTACAGTTTCTTAACAAAAATTGAACTACACCGAAGTTGTTTATTATCAAAATATAAGCCAACTAGCAAGAAGCACGTTCTACGAACGGGGGAACATGTGCCGACATTTCCCTAATTTTCGTCCATATCCATCAAACCAACGCAACGTTGAAGTTATATCTTGCGTACTACTGTAATTTGCCGTCTTTATTTCATTTCAAAGCTTCTTTCGTTGATATCCTATTCCTGTAATATTTACCGATAAGTTGCTTCTACATCAAATCCGTCACTATCCCCACCTAATGCTCTACCTCTTTATTCTTCCGTCTCTCCACATTCCGCTCACAGGTAAAAATTGTCCACCTGTATTTATCAAAACTACATTGTCATTTCCTTTTTCCACCAGTTCCAACCTAAAGGACCTTACCGGTTAAGGCCAAAATTTTACGATTTTGGGCCCTTTAACCATCCGATCTAAAATCTATCGCACATTATACTAGACCCTACCCTGATTATAGAATACACTTGGTTAGGTCAAATACGCATGCGCAAGGTACCCAAAAAA
>JAQFZY010001034.1:0-18731 GCA_034696285.1 Hypogastrura burkilli
TTAATATAGTTAAGCCGTTTCAAACGGACGGACGGACGGACGGACGGACGGACGGAAACTGCAAAATATATATATGATGATATATATATATATATTCTCGGACCTTAGCGTTAGCGTTTTATATATAAGATTGTTGTTTAAATTTTTAGTCAATTTTGCCTTCTCACTGTTTTGTTCTAATTGCAGGGATGGGGATTCGGATGTAAGGCCAGTAAGGGAGGCCCGGAAGCGGAGTCATAGGAGGCATCATCATCGGTCCAGCAGTAGCCGGACTGAAAACTCCAAGTTAGGGGAGCGCACAAATCAGGACGATTGTTACAGTGAGTTCAAGCTTAAGATTGAGAGGGGATATATGCCTATTCATAATTAACGATGAGTATTGGCTACGTACGGGCCCCACAAAATATAGAATTTAGTCGGAAAATTGTTCAAATTAGCCTTCGTGCATGTAAGGTAGCCTGGCCGCCAAACGCATGCTAAAAATGAAGTTTCGAATTTTGATGGGCCTACCCCCCATATCTGTTCAATATTGGTCAAAAAAATGTCAAAAAAAAATTGGCCCGATTGGTGAAAGTTTAGGGGTCGCGCAGGTCAGTGAAAGTTTTTAAGGTGGAAGTCCATGCTAAACTTGTCCAAAATCGTTTTCTTTTAATTTTTCAAAAATTGAATGAGATATTTCTTTGAAAACTGCAGCACTTTCATATAACTAGGAATTTATTAAAAATAGCTTTTGACCATAGACGACCTTCGAGGTGACCTAACTAGGAGACCAAAGGTCAAGAGAAATGGTCAAATCTAAAAACTTGGAATAGTAACAAGTGATACATGTTTTTAGGGTGAAAACTGTGAAGAATTCATTAAAAAAAATTAATTTTGATAAAAAAAAAATTGAAAATTTGTATCAAAATTTTGAAAAATACAAACATTCTATGTGATACAAGGATTTAGGCTAAAGCATTGAGAGAAATCCATTAAGCAAGTCTATTTTTGATTTATAAAGAATTCAAAATTTTGATCAAAATTTTGATAATTTTTACTTTTTATCACAATTAATTTTTTTTAATGAATTCTTCCCAAGTTTTTAGCCTAAAAACGTATATCACTTGTTACTATTCCAAGTTTTTAGATTTGACCATTTCTCTTGACCTTTGGTCTCCTGGTTAGGTCATCTCAAACGTCGACTATGGTAAAACCGTATTTTTAATAAATCCCTAGTTATATGGCGAATTTTTGCTGAAGTTTTCAAAGAAATATCTCTTATATTTCGAGAAATTAAAAGAAAACACTTTTGGACAAGTTTAGCATGGACTTTCACCTTAAAAATTTTCACTGACCTGCGCGACCCCTAAACTTTCACCAATCGGTCCACTTTTTTTTTGAAATTTTTTTGTCCAATGTTGAACAGATCTGGGGTGTAGGCCCATCAAAATTCGAAACTTCATGTTTCGCGGCCAGCCAGTAAGGTATAAATCGGCTCCCCGAATGAACCGGACCATAAATGAAATTCATTGACGACTGCTAGGCGCACATAGCTTACATTTGAGCTAGGCTCATTTAAATACTTTTCCTACTAAATGATTTATTTTTGGGGATGCCTCCAATTCAAGTATTTCACTATGACCTGGCATTACGTTTTGCAGTATATCCATCTGTCACGGGATCTGACGACGAGGATTTCCTGTCCAAGAAACGTAAACAGGATCATGACGAGGCCTGGTTCCCCGGCAAAGTTTCCCACAAGATCTCAGTGAAACAGCCAGGCACTAATAAGAGAGTTTCTCATGCCAAGCAGTCTACTACTTTCAAATCCGTAAGTGACTTTTGGATCAGCAGCATAGCTGGACACCACTATAACCTTTCTGTATTTCTGCCTTGCTACTTTCCTTTGGATTTCCTGTTTCCTACATTCCGGTCTTACCGCTTTCCTGCCTTACTTGACTCACTTCACCATTCTCGCCTCACTGCCTTCTTGCCTTATTATACAACTCTCGCCTTCCTGCCTTCTTGAATATTCTTGTCGTCCTGCCTTACTTGGCCATTCTTGCCTCACTGCATTACTGCCTTACTTGATAACTCTTGTTTTCTTGCCCTATTTGACAGCTCTTTCCTTCCTACCGTAGCCTTACTTGCCAACTCTTGCATCCCTACCCTGCTGCTTTACTTGACACCTCTTGCCTTCTTACCTTACTCCCTTACTTGCCACCTATTACCTTGTTACCTTACTCGCTTGCTTGACAACTCTTGCCTTCCTACCTTACTGCCTTACTTGAAAACTCTTGCCTTCTTACCTTACTTGACTATTACGCCTTACTGCCTAACTTGGCCCATCTAACCTCACTATCTCACTTGAGAACTCTTAACGCTTGCCTTTCTACCTTACTGGCTTACCACCTTCCTACCTTACTTGAGAGCTCTTGCCTTTTTACCTTCTTAATCGACAATTCATGCCTTACTACCTTATCGCCTTCATTTTAATTCTGTGCCTTCCTGCCTTAGAAAGGTAGTAAGGCAACAAGTACATGTCTGGTGAGCCAAAGACATTCGACCTGACCGACCTGACCTTGTCTCTCTAGGGTGCCTTAAAAAAGAAGCACATGCCGAGGGCTGAAGCCGAGAAGGTCAAGAAGCCGCGGGAGACGAGGGCTCACGTGTCCTCGACCTCCCGCTCCGCCGGCCAGACTTCCGAGTCCTCCGACGGGACTTCCCCAAAGCAGTATCCAGTCGTGTCCTCCACTTCCGGCCACAGCTCAGTCAAGTCGGACTGCAGCCTCAAGTGCTGGGACGGCCTCAAGAACAAGTTAATGGCAAAGAAGAAGCCAAGGAAGGGCATGGCCACGGCCAAACAGCGTCTTTCAAAAATCCTAAAAATTAAGCTTACCTAGGCTACTACTCTCCAAAAGCGTCTCACGTCTCTCACCAGCCCGTTCTCCGCCTCGTAAGCACGACTAACGATAGATATAAGATTTTTTACTAATCGGTCTCATAATTCGAAATTTTCCGTGTTAATTTGTTTTTGTTTCCGCTCGTTGGCGGGCCGGTATTTTTATAACGATAGCCTTTTGTTATGAGTTGTTTCGATAGTTCAAAATTCCTGGTACTAGTGCTTGGTAGTGCGAGTCGCGCAGAAGTATAGTTTCCTGTTCCTTTGTTTGCGTTAAAAAACATTTAAGTAAGATCAGTAATTACGTTTGGTTTCGTTAAAAAACCATGTACAACCTTTGGTTAGAAGTAGTGTTTGTCCTCTCTCCAAAAAAAGAACAACCGTTCTTGAATAGAATAAATAAGTGCAATGTTTGTGGTTCGAAATTCATGAGTCATAGTTCAAAGTGTGTAGGTATGGAATTAGGTTGTATGTATAAGTGAGCCAGCGGTTACTTCGCGCTAAGTCAGCAGGGTGAGAGTAGGTCACAGAAAAATACGAAAATTGTCTTTCAGATTTTGTTTTTATATATTTTATTTTAAGTATATATTTTAGTTTTAGCCCTCACCCTCCCCAGCTGTAATTTTAATTTGTTGGAGTGAGCGGCGGGATTGTCTGTTTAGTTGAACACTGGCATGTATATAGTCCTGTCCCAAAACCTTGGCCCGAAACAATAGCCGGAAATGAAGGAATGTAGATTTTAGGCAAAGAACATTTCACGGGTCACGGGTCGGGTATGGAAAATGGATTCAAGTAATTATGTGTCCAAGATCTATGGTCACTCGTTGGCATATTTTGTTTTGGGCTAAAGTGCATGCGCATTGGGTATCAGTAGTATTTTAATTATATTACAATTGCAATTGTAGGCGTAAGATTGCTGGTCTAAATCTTGCGACTTGTATACAGTTAGTAGTGTTTTTTTTTCCGGAATTTTGGAGAAACCAGTTTTATGGAAACGACACATAAAAACTTGGGGCTGAAATTCCGTAATTGTAATGCAAGAATATTATTTAAGTTCAATGTAAACCATGTGATAGATTATGGGATATGGGGGGGGGGGAAAGAGTTTTGTCAAAACGTGTAGTTAGCCTACGCTGAGCCTGCCCCAAGCTTCTATTTAATGCCCGCCCAAAAAATATTGATTTTAGCTCAAGAAAAACTGTAAATGAACTAATCTAGATTTTAACCAAAGAAACTGACTTCGGTCTGATTGGGATTTGGAATATAAATCCTCCATGAACCGACTAAAAAAATTGTGTCCAGCATCAACATCTAGAATTCACTAGAATATGGGCTAAAGTCCGTATTTTTGGGCCGCACTAATACTGAGCCTAGGGATATGGAATATTTATATTTATAACCTTCATAGGGCTTCAAACCTAGAGTTGAAGTAGTTGTGTTCATATTGATATAAATACTTTTCCAAATCGGGGCCCCCGGTCCCCGCCTATAAAAAAAAATGGTCTCGTTCTCTATGTGCTCTAAATTGTCTGCCATTTAAATCATCACCAAGTAATTCGAAATCTCTCACCAATTTAAACAGATTTCCTCACCAATTACCGTAAATTACACACAAATCCTTTCAAACCTAGTATAAGCAAAACGTGATTTATTTTAGAATAATTAACAGAATTAAAACGCTAGGATTCGAAATATTTCAAGACTCTGGCGAGGAATCCTGATAGAATTGGTGAGAGATTTCGAATTACTTGGTGATGATTTAATTACTCCTCCTCTAAATTGGGGTGGTGTCGTATATTTTTCCTTGTCAATATCGTACTTACACAAAATATTAGTTAGCTAGAGGCCTAGCCTGTTAGAAGTCTGAAAAGTTTACCATACCAAAAAAGTATAGTGACGAGGTAACAAATATTATGTACTCAATATTAATTATAAAGGTAATATTTACAAAGGGCTTGTATTTAAGGTTTCCCAAAGTATATATACTTATATATACTTTTGTCCAGTACAAAGTAATGGAAATGAAACGATCCTATCCCAAATAATATGGCTCACCTAAGGTATGGACCCTACTACAAAATCTGGGCTGCCATTTAAATCATCACCAAGTAATTCGAAACCTCTCACCAATTTAAACAAATTTAATCACAAATATTTTCAAGCTTAGTAAGTATAAGCGAAATATGATTTATTTTAGAATAATGAACGGAATTAAAACGCTAGAATTCGAAATATTTCAAGAGTCTAGCGAGGAAATCCGATTGAATTGGTGAGAGATTTCGAATTACTTGGTGATGATTTAAATATCCCTCCAAAATCTGTGTCCTACATCTATAGCTCCTCATTTCCATATTTTATGCATATGGGCTCAAGTCTATGTCCGGGCAGTACTAATATTAAGTCTGTGGGGTGGGATTCGGGCATGATGTGGATCCTATACAAATAAATAGTTCAAAAAAAAGAAGGGTGTGGGTATAGTCCGTAGTACTGAACTCTGTGTATTTGGCATGCGTCTCCTCGTAAAAGACAAATAAAAACCTCAAAAAGGGGAAACCTATGAATTTTTGGTGATGTATGCTTTATTGGGAGTCAGGGGTGATCGATGGGGTCCGTTCCCTTTGTGACTTGCCGGCAGCCTATATGGCTTCACATTCTAGTGCCTATTCCTCTACACTCACCAATTTCTCAACTTCCGCCGTACCATAGGAAGGGATAGTATGTACAGCATAATGCATACCTTGGCCCATTGTATTGTTAAAAGGATATCGCACCCAAACTAGGGGAGATTAGCACTCGGAGGAATTCGGCTGAAACTAGGCGTAGTTACAGGTACAATCCTTGAGTGAACGTCGAAGCCGTAGGTTGTCTCATTGACCCTCTACAGGTCACATAGTGTAGAGATGGCACGCAGCTGGATTTGGCTGAAACATTGTACCTATACTTGCAGATCTTGACTTCCTATTCAATGCTTAAATGGACGTCAAAGCCCTAGATCGCCTCCTTGGCCCTCTACCGGTTAAATATACGATTTGTCTGGGTAACAGTTTTGCACAGAAGAGGGTCAAGGAGGGGTCATATGGCGTTGACGTCCATTTAAACCATCTGGGAGTAAACCAAGTGTCAGCTATATCTATCAGGCTACCATCTTTTTCCCTTGTAACCTTTGAGTGACCCTCGAAGGGTCATGGAAGCGACTTACTGCTTTGACGTCCATTTAAACATTCTTCAGGAGGTCAGGACCCGTAAGTAAGCCAAGTGTCAGCTAAAACTGTCTAGGTACCATCTTTTTCCCTTGTGACCTTTGAGTGACCCGTGAAGGGTCACGGAAGCGACTTACTGCTTTGACGTCCATTTAAGCATTATTCAGGAGGTCAGGATCTGTAAGTCAGCCAAGTTTCAGCTAAATCTGCCTGGTTACTATCTTTTTCTCTTGTGACCCTTGAGTGTCCCGTCAAGGGTCATGGAAGCGACTTACTGCTTTGACGCCCATTTAAAAATTGTTCAGGAGGTCAGGATCTGTAAGTAAACCAAGTTTCAGCTAAATTTGTCTGGTTACCATCTTTTTACCTTGTGACCGTTGAGTCACCCGTGAAGGGTCAAGGAGCGTCTCAAAGCTTTGACGTCCATTTAAACATTGTTCAGGAGGTCAGGATCTGTAAGTAAGCCAATTTTCAGCTAAATCCATCTGATTACCAAAACCCTATACATTGAGTGCGTGGTTCTTTCCCCTTTTTATATTGGTTCCATCGAGCTTTTTTATAATACATATGAATAGGATGAGATTTCATTGAGTTTCAAAGAATGTTTGGAGGGCCGTCGCGTGGGCAGAGTCAATTTGAAGGGGTGGGATACGCTGGATTTCTAAGCCTTTAGAACCTAGTGAGAAATGGCATTCATAAAAATAGACTTGGGCTTTTTAAATCAGGAAAAAAATACGGCTATACAATGTAGAATGTAGATGCTCTCGGACCAAAAATAACTGGAACCCTTAAAAAAGTAGAAACCTGCGGAATTGGTTTCGCAACAACGCGTGTACTCACTTATGTGCACAAAAGTAAATACAAAAGATACCTATTTACAGGCAATTGCAAAAAAGAAGTGACGAATTAATTTGTTAAGAATATTGTTGTTTTTTTTTTTGCTTTTTAATTTAGTATACTTTATGAAGAATGTCCATAAATTTGAACAGGAGTGATAATTTCGAGTTTCAAGTTATGAGTTTGACTCAAAGTCAGCTTTTCAGGAAATAAGTTGAGTTTGCCCGAAAGGGGCCTAGATGTCTCCGGAGGAAGAATAAGTCGCGGCCGGACCAAATTGTAGCAACTTTGTAGACAGAGTACGGATTTCCCATTTGCAATTGCAGCATTTTTAAATTGAAACAATAACAGCTCAAATAGTCCTCTACATTATTGCTGCCATTCAAACTATCACCAATTAGCTCAAGAGCTCTCACAAATTAAACCTGACTTCGCCACCAATCACAGTACTCACCAATCATTTGAAACGTATAATGAGCAACAGCTTATTTATTTTACAATAATTAACGGAATCCAAATTCTCTTATTTGAAATATTTCAGAACCCCGGTGAAGGGAATCTGCTCTAATTGGTGAGATTTGAAATTAATTGGATGTCGCTTGAATATTCCTCCGGAATTATTAGCCCATGAAAAACCACAATTCTGAAGGAAAAGGTATCCAGCGGATCCTTCCAGGCCTTCTTAGGTATTTTTGAGTCCGAATTTAGTATGGACCATGATGCAGAGGCTAAGTATATTAATAAGACTAAGGGAAGCCCATAATTTGAGAGGCTCTAGGCCGTTAATGATAGTTCCTGCCGAGGTGAATTGTTTTAAATCATAGGGTGAGGTAGGGCCCTTAGTCTTAAGGGGCTCCCACCAAGGTCTTCCCTCATTACTATTCACTCAACAATCATTCCAAATTATCCCCAAACCCGTCTCCGTCTGTGTGGCGAAAGTGAGGTCGGGCCCAGCATATGTTAGCGTTAGCCAGAGTCCGTCATTTGGTAAGAAAAAAGCGGATAATACCATTGAGATGCACATAGATGTCCCTGGAAGAGAAATTACTAGTGAGCGGGGAAAAGTAGGAATTTGCAATCTGAGGAATTCCGTATTATTGCAGTGTTTAGGGATATACTCGCCTATACAAAGAGTTGGACTATTCCTAGGACTAGGACTAATTAAATTACTCATTGGTATTTAATCAAACATCAATACTCCAAAATGTTATACGGCAATTTGTTCTTATTCTTAATGATTTTAAATGGGTATCTATAATTATAATTAGTTTTCATTAGTCCTCGTCCTAGAAGTAATTAATCCATTAGTAAAAAAAAATAACTCGGAAAAAAGTAAAGCGTCTGTTCTAATTCTTCCAAAATAAAACTTATTTTGAAAAAAAATGTTGTTGTCAAATATGTATAGCAATAATTTATTTTAATTAGCCCTAGATTTACCTTCGTGTTTGTATAAGGGAGTATAAACCCTGCGAAAGGCCTTTTCTGTATACTTCTGTTTTTTTTTTTACCGGATTCGAGCTATTTTTTTTTTTTTAGGAAAAATCTACATTTGGGTAAAGTGTATTTTTGTCTACAGGAAAATCTACTTCTTCCGGTTCAAAACACAAACTCGTCAAAAAAGTAGCTTGTTTCATTGTATCCTTGTTAAAGCCCTTATTGTGTCCAGAAGAGCGTACATTAAATTCCTGGATTAAAATTTTATAATGGTACAATGTGTGATATTCCCAGAAAATTCCTTTATTTTAATATACAGAATCCTGGTTCTGAAACAAATGAATTTTTCCATTAAGGCCCGAATTCCGCTCACAGAGGCCTAGCTTTTAATTCAAAGCCTGACGGAGGAGGAGCAGTTAGGCTTATGACATTTCTGACGCTTCCCTGCCCCGCCTCATCTCACTCCGCTACAAGATTTCCTCTGAAGCTGGGAACTGGAAACTTTAATTAATTCCGTAATAAGTCAGATTTTTTGTGGATCAGTGAATCGGCGGAGGAAGGGCCACGCCTACCGATTTCTACTCCAATGTTACAGTTGAGAGTAATATGAACGGATTTCGACCTGAAAGCATATTCTTATGACGTATGACTATTGCAAATCTTTTGCCAAATGTCCACGAATTCGGTCAGTACGACCTCATATATGCAGATTTATTTTACATATGTTAGCATATTTTGGACTTTTACGACATAGAAGCATATTTTGCACTTTTTCCGTTTTTAGTGCATATTTAAGGAAAAATAATGTTTCTTTTTTAATTTTGGTGACTTCTTACGCTAAAAATTATACTTTTACAACCAAAACTTCAAAAAATTTGAGCCGTCGGCGCTGTCTGTTTATTTTAAATACTAAAATACTTAATTTGTTAAATACATTAATAGTTTCGTGCGCGTAAATGCGTATTTCTCCCTGCGAATTTTAGGCTTGCGCGCATATCTTATTTTTTCGGCATATAATTTATTTTTTAAAGCATATTTTATGTTTTAAAAGTATATTTTGGGGTTTTTAATTACACATTTTCCGTTTTTAAGGGCATATTTTGACTGTTTTTTAGTGCATAATAACATCATATTTCAAGGATTGTTAGGGAATATTAACCCGTTCCTTAGTTGAGAGGCTAGCCCAAGAAATCCCGTCTCTTTGGAGAGGAATAGTTAAGCGATACCCAAATGTCACCAATTTTAAATCTATTTGGCCTAAAAACCTCTTTTTTTTTGGGCAGGATTAATATTATTTCCTTTTCCCAGGTGGGCCAATAGTAATAGTCCCCTTCCGCCCGCCCGCCTTCTGTGAGCCTAATCATAATCGGCGGCCGTTCTCCTTAATAAGGCTTGACTCCTTTTCTGAGGCTTTGTGAGCTGTCTCAAGATGTGCTATTACGGGGATTTTTTTTGGTCCTACTTTTTCAATTTAGTGTCCCAAAGCCGGGGAGCCTTGTTATCCCTAACAAGGTTTTCCCCGTCAAATCAACTACACTTGAGCTTGAGAGGGGCCTACCCATAATCATCATTTGAGTCTCCAGAAGGACCACATTAATCATTATTCTTCCAGAAACCTCCAAAAAAAGAACAATGTTTGCGGAATCGGCGGAAGTGCCTTTCGGCCCTTAATTCTTAATTTACCTGGACTTTATGCATGCAAGGTAGGGGGATTTGGGGGGGGGGGGGGTGAGTTGGACGGGCAAAAAAGAAACACTTATTTATTGTGTAATGGCTGTCATGTTCATGTCAGGGGTAGGCGGGCCTGGTGCTCCCACCTGTTCCACTAAAATCTAAAATCATTTATGTAGGTACCTAGGAGAAGGTGGCTTGGCTTGGGTTTCTAAGGTTACGGCCACCTCAGAAAATACGGGGCTAGTTCTAGTTGGGACCCAAAAGTAGAGACTTTAGCCCATATGCAAAGCTGGAAATATAGATCAGTAAGATAGATAAGCCGAAGCCAGGCCCCATTTTCTTAGTTTAAAAAAGTTTCCACCTTTTTATAAATATTTGCAATTACTGGAATATTTTAAGGAATTTGGGACTTTTTTATATGTATTCACAATTACTGGCATATTTTGAGGAATTCTGGACTTTTTATAATTATTGGCAATTACTGGCATATTTTAAGGAATTTAGGACCTTTTATAATTATGGCAATTACTGGCATATTTTAAGGAATTTAGAACCTTTTTATAAGTTTTGGCAGTTACTGGCATATCTAAAGGAATTTAGGACTTTTTATAATTATTGGCAATTACTGGCGTATTTTTATGAATTTAGGACCTTTATAATTATTGGCAATTACTGGTATATTTTAAGGAATTTGGGACTTTTTATAATTATTGGCGATCGCTGGTATATCTAAAGAAATGTAGGGCCTTTTTCTAATTTTTAGTAATTACTGGCATTACTTAAGGAGTTGCTGGCCTTTTAATAATTTTTGACAATTACTGGCATATTTTCAGGAATGTTTGGTCATTTTATAATTATTGGCAACTCCTGGCATATTCTAATTCATAATATTGATGATGGCTGGAAATATTTGGGTCCATTTTGAGTAGGATTCATAGGTACCTCTGCTAAAATTTTCCGTATCTGCTAGCTAATAATAATTCTTGGGGCAGAATTTTTATGGAAACTTAAAATTGAGTCCAGGATCTATATTTTCATATTCCCTTTGGGCCCCAGTTCCCGATTTGTGGGGAGCACTAATCTGGCCTGACGGGAACATGTGCCGGACTCCCCACACGTAGTCCAAATTATAAATAATAGACTGGGGAGGCGTTTTGGGGAAGATGGTTTGCTGGTTCTTGGGCCAGATCAAAAAAAGTCCTTCTTAGGTAATATTTAGTATAGGTCCCGCTCTTGTTAGGTTAATCGTAATGAGGCCCGGAATTCCCCACCTCTCTAATCATCATCAGGGGAATGAGGGTCCCGCTCCTCCTGCTCCAGGCAAACACAGGAGATGCCCAAATACCAAAACTTATTGAAAAATACGCCTCCCAACCCTCAAGTATACAAAAAAGGGGGGGAAATTGATTCTTTTTTAGGTAAGAAAGGCAGATGTGAGAAGGAAGACCCTGGGACGGCGGCGGTGGCCTTCCTCCACTTGTCATCATTACTCAACACACTTACTTATGGTTATGGCTATTGGGCCGGGTTCCCCCTCGGAACTCGGCGGCCAGAAATTGCGAAGACATTACCAAGAATATGCCAGTAAATGGAAAAATTACCAAAACTTGGTTAAATAATGCCAGTACGGTAGTTGCCAAAAATTATTAAACGGCCAAGAATTCCATAAAATATGCCAGTAAGTATCAAAAATTATTAGCAGGCCAAAAATACCTTAAAATATGCCTGCGATTGCCAAAATTTTGAAAACGGCCAAAAATGCCATAAAATATGTCAGTAATTATCAAAAATTATTAGAACGCAAATAATATCTTAAAATATGCCTGTGATTGCCGAAATAATTAGAAAAAAGTCAAAAATGCCTTAAAGTATGCCAGTAATTGCGAAAAATTATAAAAGGGCCGAGCATTCCTGAAAATATGCCAGTAATTTCCAATAATAATAAAGAGACTAAAAATTCCTTTAAATATGCCAGTAATTGACAACAATTATTCAAAGGCCAACCACTCCTTAAGTAATGCCAGTAACTCCTAAAAATTAGAAAAGGCCCAACATTTCTTAAAATATACCAGTAATTGCCAAAAATTATAAAAAGTTCAAAAAATCCATAAAATACTCCAGTAATTGCCAATAATTATAAAAGGGCCGAAAATTCATGAAAATATGCAAGTAATTGCCAAAAATTATAAAATGGGGAAAAATCCCCTTCGAACATGCCAGTAATTCCCAATAATAATAAAGAGGACAAAAATACCTTAAAATATGCCAGTAATTGACAACAATTATTATTCAAAGGCCAACCATTCCTTAATGGTTAATGCCAGTAATTTCTAAAAATTATAAAAATGCCCAAAATTCCTTAAAATATTACAGTAGTTGTCAAAAATGAGGTAAAGTCCCAAAATTCATTAAAATATGCAAGTAATTCCGAAAAATTATTCAAAGGCCAAAATTTCCTTAAAATATGCAAGTAATTGCCAATAATTATAAACAGGCCAAAAAGTCCTTAAAATATTCCAGTATTTGCCAATAATTATAAAAATGCCTCCGACTTTGAAGTATGAAAGCTCCTTCCTGGCAGTTCTTATATATTCTATTATGCTTATTTTTGGTGGGAGGTATGTCTTTCCTACAATAAGGGTTCTGAGGCTCAGGATCCAAGCTTAATTCCCCCGCTTTATTCCGCTCATGTTTCGTGCTCAAAAAGAGGCCAGCAGGAATTATTTCAATTTAATTGGGCCCAGAGTGAAAATTAATTTGTTCACTGGGCCCATTTACGCCTTTTGGATTCAGGCTACGTAGGGAAGGACCTATCATATCATATTTAGGCCTGGAGCCAGCCTAAACCCGCCCTGGCTTATAATATACCTAATAGGCGCATAATATTCATTTTTTGAGCTGTAATGTAAGAACAATTAGACTTTACTAGAAGGCAAATATGCCTCCAAAAAAAGAACTTGCACCCTCCAAAAAAGCTAAAAAAATCTGCGAATTTGCTGTGGCTATTGACAAATACATCGGTCATTCCTCGTTTCTGGTACGAATTTACTAATTAGTATAAGTTATTGATACGGATTTAGAATTGTAAAATGTATGTTATACTGTACACTGTTACGTTACAAATGTTTTTTCTTTTTTTAAATAATATTTATTGAATTTTTATTTTTATAACTTTTTTTTATGGTGAATTATATTAATTAGACCTAGAAACAGTTTTAACTTTAAAACGGTCCCGCAGATTTTTATTTTTATTTTTTTTGGGGGGTTGGGCTTAAATTATTTTTCTGCTGGGAACATTTATACTCGTTTATATATATAACATTTCTATTTATAAAATATATATTTTTCAGAATACCCCAACATTCTATAAAGTTGAAATTATTACACTGCTTAGGAAAATAACTGCAATAATAATGTCTGAGCTAGTTTTGGCCATCCAGATCCAGATATCTTCTGTTCCTGCTTTAAAAAAAAAGACGGAACTGCTATTGGCCTCAAATCCACAATCTTCAGGCTGTAAATCAGGCTCCTGATTAGATCAGGTTGATCATTCGGATAAGTCCGTGCGCCTTTCAGCTCATTCTCTACACGAATTCCTTCAAATGATTAGCCTCTAGGAAGATTCTGATTCTGACTCAATATTCCAGTTTTTACATTATATGTAATGGCATGCCAAGGGATAGTACGGAGGCTCTGGGAAGATGGAGCTTTTTATATGGAACTCAGAAGACGGCCTCCAAAGGCAAAGTATCCAGCCATGACCGAAAATCAAAACAAGTTATTTCGCCTGCCTCATTTGCATGGACGGGGATTTTGGGAAATATTTAAGTCCTAATATATTATCTCAACTTCAAGTTGAGACCCGGGCCCTGACAAGGCTCTGCCTTTTCCCGTATTTTATGATCCCGAGCCAAAAGGCTCTAGGAGCCGCCTATGCCTGTTACCTGTCACTTGGGCTAACTCTCTATTTATTAGGATCCTGGAGCAGGAGCACCTTTTAATTCAGTTGAACAACAATCCTGAAATGACGGGAGGAAAAATTAATATAAATTCGGATGGGAATTAATGAGACAAAAACGTTTTTTTTTTTAAATCATCAAAAAGTTCAAATTAGTCTACAAAGGTTGAATTCAATCAAAAATCAAAATTTGCCAAAATAATTTTAGATACGCGAAAATGTACGCTATTTTGTGTATGTTTACTTCAGTAGTAAGAATTTCGTTTATATGTAGAATGGTTCATGCTGAGGATTCTTGATTCGCTAGCCTGATTTTCTATATAACTACTATGTACTTAAGCTAAGAAATATTTAATGTTTTTCCGACTTTTACATTTTTGAGGCTATATTCAATATTTTGCAGTAGCAGTAATATTAAGTCATTTTGTAAATTTGTACACACCCTGAAGTAGGGGAATAGGCTATGTTAAGTTAGGTTATGTTAGGTTAAGTCAAGTTAGGTTAAGTTAGATTAAGTCAAGTTAGGTTAAATTAGGTTAAGTCAAGTTTAATGTAAGTCAAGTTAGATTAAGTCAAGTTAGGTTAAGTTAAGTTAGATTAAGTCAAGTCAGGTTAAGTTAGGTTAGTTTAAGTATATAGGTTAGGTTAAGTCAAGTTAGGTTAGGTTCAGTCAAGTTAGGTTAAGTTGGATTAAGGCAAGTTATGTTAAATTAGGTTAGGTCAAGTTAGGTTAAGTCAAGTTAGGTTAAGCTAAGTTAGGTTAAGTTAGATTAAGTCAAGTTAGGTTAAGTTAGATTAAGCCAAGTTAGGTTAAGTCAAGTTAGGTTAAGTTAAGTTAGGTTAAGTTAGATTAAGTTTAAGTTGGGTTAAGTTAGATTAAGTCAAGTTAAGTTATATTAGGTTAGGTTAAGTTATATTAAGTTAAGTTAGGTTAAGTCAAGTTAGGTTGAGTTAGATTAAGATAAGTTAGGTTAAGTCAAGTTAGGTTAGGTTAAGTCAAATTGAGTTATTTTAGGTTGGTTTACTACAGGCCAATTTCAGAAAGTCCTCATTTCGGCTTCTGGCTGGTTTCGCCGCCCACTAGCCGTTTTCGGGGTTTGGGTGTAACTTGTGCATGAGTCTGTCAATGGATTCAATATGGACTTATTGTGTGTGTGTGTAGTATTAAATACAAGCTACAAGTTCTTTCTACTATTTACTGCCGTGTACAGTATAATGAGCACAATTTATGGATGATTTGAGTCCTGGCGTATTTTGATTAATAAATCTTGACTCTATAACTCAGTCCCGGCCCGTAGAAAGGGATCTTCTTCCATTGTACATTGTATAGCCGAGAGTCATGAATAAGAATTAGATCTACTGCATAGACTTCATTTTGAGTGGCTCAAAGAATGCCGAATTCTGAGGCCGCTCCGGGACGCCGCCGGACGCCTATAGGCGGAAAAAAATTATCGTCCTAGGCTTCCGCAAAAAAATGTGCAAAATTCTGCCAAATATCGGCATTTCCAAAATACGTCTCGGGTAGCTTTTGGAAATGATTCTTAATTTATTTGAGAGAGTTCTAAGACTTCTTTTGTTTGTAGCCGGAGCCGCCGCACCCCGGGCCCCCAATTCAATTGAATCTGAATCTGATGCCCACCTTGGTGGTCTCCCTTTGCCGACACTTTGAGTACAGTATCATACAGTGAGTACTATGTAGAGATCAGGAAAACAAAATCATAGGTGGCAGGGTGGACCTATTTGCTACAAACCGCTATCTGTAAAAAATACGCAAGTATCCAAATCACCGGTCTCTACTTATTTATAAGTCATGAAAGGTACTTACTAAAGAACAATTAAAACGTCATTTAGCTAGTGCCAAACAATTCTAATGCGTTCAATTAAAAAAAATTACGCATTTTTCGAATGGAAAATTTAAGGAGTAAAATTCAGGCTTAATTTTTATTTACACCCCTTACTAAATTTATTATCCAAAACCAGCAAAATAAAACGACTTATAATTAGTGGTTCCCTAAAATATTGATTCTAGCCTAAAACAAGATTCCTGGAAACTGGAAATGAGGACATAAATGTTCGTATAATAATTCTGGGCACAAGCCTGTCACTGGATTTATGAGTAGTAAATCTGTATAGCTTGCTTTCAAACTTTGCGTTGAGCAAAATATACAATTTTAAATAGTATACAAGCTAAATAAAATTACGCAGGTCCGTATTCAATGCTTACTTTAGTGTTTAGCTAATTCAAAGTTCGGGAAGGCCATAGGTATATAACTTCCGGGAATAAATTGAGAACACTTTTACAAGTATTTTATTCCGAAAGATCAAGTCACTATAAAATAGGCATTATTTAATAAGAATTATTATTAATTACTTAGCATTAATTAATTTTAGCTGAAAACTCTGCAAATTAGTAAATTTTGCATACTTAATATAAGCGTAAGCGACATCTTAAAAATATATCCTTTAGCGGAAAACTCTACAAATTAGTAAATTTTGCATACTTAATATAAGCGACGTCTTGAAAATATATCCTTTAGCCCAAAAAAATATGCAAATTTGGAAATACAGATGTCAGATACAAATTGTTTCTACTTTCTACGGAATTTGGTATTGGGCAGCATTAAATCAAATACAATCCATTGACGCATGTAAATAGTTTCCTGGAAAATATTGAAAAGTCTTAAAGTAAACAAAATGTGTAACTCTTGCAGATTCCGGGTACTTATGTGCAAAAATGTAACATTCTCTTAAAACATGGATTAAAAAAGTAGCCTGTAGGTTTGACTCCATTAAAAATAACTATTCATATAGGTATATATATTGCTACAGTAGAGAAAGGGACACATTAAATATGCAGACTATTCCAGGTATTGGGGATCCTCTAATGAGCCCCTTCTGGATCCTGGAACTGATTTCTGTGGCCAAGTCTGTAATTTGGAAAACAGACCTCTATATTTCTGAGGCCTTACGCCAGCTTTCTGATGCCTCCCACTACATTTCCTTGGATTCGGACCCGACTCAAGCTTTTACTAAATTAGTGGAGTCTTGTATTTCAGACTTAGTCCTAACCGACTCTCTCCCTTTACACGCCCGCCGGTTAATTCCCATCAATGTGAAGTGTCCCAAATTCTACCTATTGCCTAAAATTCACAAGGCGAATAGTCCAGGCAGACCTATTGTCTGTACAGTATCCTGTCCCACGTACTACATCTCAGCATTCGTAGATTCTATTCTACAACCGATCCTTAAGTCCACTCCGAGTTACCTCAAAGACACGAACCATGCCCTCCGCATCCTTAGTGACTTCCGATTTACTGGACCCGCTCGCTATATTGTGACTATGGATGTTACGTCACTATATACGGTAATCCCCCATAATGATGGGCTTTCTGCATTAAAACATTTTCTGGAACAACGATCAACAAAGGACCCTCCTACCGAAGCTGTAGTTCGCCTGGCTGAACTAGTGCTGACGCTAAATTATTTCGAATTCGACAGTAAATTTTACAAGCAGACCTCTGGGGTAGCAATGGGAACTCGAATGGGACCTAGCTACGCGTGCTTGTTCATGGCCTATCTGGAACGAACCTTTTTCTCTATTTACACCGGAACCACTCCTGACCTGTACAAGAGGTACATAGACGACTGTCTAGTACTGTTCTCTTCTCCCAAGCCAGAAGTCGAGCACTTCATCCAGGCCTTTAACAAGCTCCATCCATCAATTGTCTTCACACACTCCGTTTCTCAGGACCCAACTCCTTTCCTGGACATTATGATTATGCCTAATCCCGACGTAGACACTTTGTCGACTTCAGTATACTACAAGCCCACAGATTCCCATTCTTACTTACTATACAACTCACACCATCCAAAACATGTTCTCGATTCCATTCCTTACTCCCAATTCTTCCGCCTCCGGCGAATTTGCTCCAACGACCAGGATTTCTACACACAATCCAATCTAATGACTCAATTTTTCCTTAATCGAGGATATCCAGCTCAATTACTCACGGAGGCTTACTCTAAGGCCAAGAGTATTACCCGTGAACAGTCTTTGGTTCCTAAATTACGCCCTCAAACGTCCCGCACTCCGTTTGTCCTGACATACTCGCCACTGTCACGAAAAATTACAGAAACAGCCAAAACGCTATTCAATACCATCCTTAAGCCATCTCCGTCTACCAGCCACATCTTCACGGAGCCGCCCCTCTTTTCATTCCGTCGTCCTCCTAACCTACAGCAAGTTTTGGTCCGCTCCTCAATAAAACCCATACCCCTTCCTGATCCGAATCCGGGCACTTTCCCTTGCTCACGGCCTAGATGCAAGACCTGTTGTCACACATATCAGCTCCCCTCTGTCCATACAAAACATACTAACTTTCATATTCGTAAAACTTTCTCGTGTGTTTCAAGTTCCCTTATTTATGCATTGATTTGTACTAAATGCCCATCATGCGTGTATATTGGACAAACCTCCCGTAAACTTGGTGACCGGTTCTCTGAACACCTCAGAGATATCAAGAACAAAGCCCATACAAGTGTATCCCTTCATTTCAATAGGACACCCCACCTCCCCACTGAGATCAAAATTACAGCCCTCCTCCATGCGTCCTCAGACGAGACGGAGAGGGTCCATTTGGAAAATCGGATCATTTTCCGTTTTTCGTCCCACAACCCACCAGGCCTTAATGCTAACTTTTCATTCCAGTGACAGTGCTCTGGCCCATACTGTTGAGCCCCTGACCTT
>JAQFZY010001035.1:0-18717 GCA_034696285.1 Hypogastrura burkilli
TACTGTTTTTCGGATGATAGAAGCTAAGATTAGATCATGGAATCTAATTCTACAGAATTCGGGCCGGACCTTCCCTATAGATAGTTCCTGATCCTAGGGTCCGGTACCGGAAATTGGAAATGTTGATTAATTAATGAGGAAAGGTCTGGCTCCAGATCCGCTTACCTCCACAGTCCTCCGCCTCCTCACGAACCGTCCACCATTGATCCTAAAGAAGACGAGCCCAACGGCCAGGAGGACGAGGACTGAGAGCATACAACTTCCGGCCGAGACCAGAATTGTTTTTAGAATGAGGTTCCCATTGGAGGGCCTGCTGGACTCCGGATCGGCTGAGGCCGAGAGGAGCATTTTCTGTGGGAGTCTCTGAAAGAAATCAAATCATTCAGGGTCTGCCCGTCTGGCCTAAATAAGCCATTTCTTATGAATTAGAGAAAGGGCTTGGATTCCGACGGATTTTATTGCTCGGCTCCTAGTCAAGAATTTAATCTAAATTAAGAGAGAGCCAGGCCCAGGAGCCAATACGGACGGTAGGAGTAGGCTCAGGGATAGAACATAAGGCATGTATTATAAAAGCTGGGCATTTCTAGGTTTGGCTATGATAGGGAGGCTGAGGCTGAGACTCGGATTGAATTGGATTCTTTCTCCTGGTGCTCTAGTCTTGGGGTATAAAGGAGGAAATATCTGTCCTTGTTCTGACTGAGAGCCTCGGCTGGGTGAAAGGAGTGGAATGAAATGAGAAAACACGGGCTGAAAGCGGGGCGGGGAAATGAAAGGAGGAGGAAGAGCCGGGGCTCTCAAAAGGTTGCATTTTTCCTGATTGATCTCTCTTTATTGCCCCAAGCCTCAAATCAAAGGAAACTTATCCTATTTTTGTGAGTATTTGTATAAGGAAGGCCGAGGGCCAGTCGTCGTAGGCGGCGGGGGAGCCCCCCATCCCATGACCCGGGTGATAAAATATAGGTTCCCAAAAGTAAGGACTTCCCTCGGTTTACAACCCGTCTTTTCCTATCTCGGTGACCGCCTTTTCTATCTTGGATTATTATATAAGCGCGTAAGATGACCCCAAACTCTTATGGTTGGTATCTAAGGGAGGTTTAAAAAAGTACTGACATTGGCTGAAAGTACGGATACTGAATCTCAACCAGAAAACGGAATTATCTGTGTATGAGGTGGCTACAGTACGAGCGAGAACTTTAAAATAAATTAGCCAAGCCTAACCAACGCTAACCTAATATGGCGTAAACTAACCTAACCTAATCTAGCCGAAACTAGCCTAACCTGACCTACGGGAACCAATTCTAAGGTTTAGTCTAGATTTAGTCTAAGTTCCTTGGAGAATCGAGTAGAATTGTATATTCTCAGCAGTTTTAGCTAAATACATAATATCCTTCACAGCGGCGATACTGTACGACGTACAATATTTTGCACGAAAGTTGTGGAGTAAGTTGTGTATGTAAGCCTGCAAGATTCTGTAGGTTATTGCTACTTGGAAGACGTTTTAGCACATTTATGGTGTCTTGGACTTATTTAGTAAATTTTTGTACGATCCCGAGTTGCTTCCGAGCTTATGTTTCGACTTGCTCCGTAAAACATGTTTATGCCTAGCTCCCGTTAGACTACGACAGGTAGTGGAGCTGGAAGCATATGATCGGGTTTGGGTTTCCAGCCCTTCCGCTGATTTTCCTTTCTTTTTAAGTCTGAGTCAATAGGGAAATTTCTATAAAGTAGATAACAGATTGATTTTCAATTTTTCCCTCTCCCTAGCCAACCCGGGCCCCCCAGTCCTGTTTCATGTTTCATTCCCTATTGCTCCCACTCCGGTAGTATGTACTTCCGCCTTCCCTCCAAAGTAGGTACTTCTATAGGAGCCGCGTCCCTATAATTCCTTTTCCTCTGCCGCGTAGAGGAAGAAGAAGAGAGTAAGTTGAACCAGATTCTGTTTACTTTATTACTTTGTAATGTAGTGCTCCTCCGCCTTCCCATTTGATTAGATCCTGGGCCCCCTTTGAATGCCGACGGAGGGCCTGGAGTATATGGTTCGGCCAGGCGGGAGATATGGGGATCGAATTAGAGGATGACATTGAGGAGCGGAACTTTCCTCCCCTGCACTCTGAGCTCCTAAGTCCCAACATTGTTGAGGCGGAGGGAAAGTGTCGGACCCGACTAAGGAGGGACATAGGTGGGACTCCTTGATTCTTCTCCAATGGAGAATTATCCGCCGCCGTTGGGAGAATTGGGCAAGGAAGAGAGAGGAGGCAGAATGGGTAGTACTCACATGGAGTCGGGCCTTGGCCTGCGGAGGGACCGGATTATTACTGACTCTCCCGCCCGACAGATCTGCCGGAAATCCATCAATCGATCCCCGCTCAGGCCCTTCCTCGTCTTGGTCCCGGCTCCCGCCGCCCACAGCCTCTTCATTTGTCTCACCAAAGTAGGAGGAGGTCGAGGGGGAGGTCGTGGATGTGGAAGGAGTCTCATCCTTCTGTGTAAACAGAGGGAAAATTAGTGCTTTGTTCAACTTAAAGTGACAAGCCAAGTCCAAGTATGTTCTACTTCAAAAAGGTACTTAGCGCTCTCCGTGCAACCTTGTACTACGGCGGCCCTAGTTATTCTTCGTAGAGAAAGCGGAAAGGCGGCACATTACACTTTTGGAAACGCATCTGAGCCGCATATGCAAAGTACAACTTTTTGCTTGGTGCTCTATCTTACTGCATGCTTTCTCTTCATTAAATACAGAAAGCGGAAAGACGAGTACAGTATACATGCTTTCGGAACTGTACATAAGTACATAGAACCTGCATATTCTCGGATGCTTTCTCTTCATTAAAGAAAAATCAAAATTGCAGTATAAGTACATACATATGGATGGGCACGTATAACTTTATATATTATATGACAGATTGATTTTGGATTAATGTTATGAATTGAATCCAACATTCGGAATGTAAATATACCATTAATTAATAAGGCATTGTGATTGGGTCAGTCTGGCTTATATGTAGTATAGGTACATACGTTTTGCTTCATGGATGTATCTATGTACATGTCTTTGAAGTAATAACATTATATGTTCACCTGGATCCTGTGGATCCTTGCTTGTCAATGCAAAAATGACTTCTTAATGGTAGAAAATACTAATAAATATGTTTTCTTTTATCTTGATATCGAAAAGGCAATTTTAAGAGCTTAAGCTGTTAGGCTAGGATATGCATAGGTGTAGTGTATTTGGATACGCGGCCGACAGGTCAATTTTGGGAAACTATTATCAGTTTGGTGAATGAAAAAGGAAGTTTGTATTTAAAGTATAAACTCTTTTCAATTACGTTATACATGAGAGCTCTAGACTTTTGACCAAATTGACCCCGTCCCCGTATGGACCTAATGGCGGTGTACCATTCGAATCCAAATTTCCCTCAAGAGCCCTGATCCCTACTGCCGTTGATACGTGGAGCTATGTAAATGGATAAAACATTCCCAAAGTTGAGGCACCCAACTTTCCTCCGGCTCTCAGATTTCATAAGAGCTCCCATTGTAGTAGGAACTCCGAGAGCCTGGAAAATATTCCCCCGTCCCCAGTTTTACGTGTTTATTAAGGAATGCGCGTATATTGTAGGGCCTCCTTCCGGCTGCCTAAGCACTGAGCTACATACTCCCTCCTCCGCCTCTTAAAGTGTATCAAAGAAAGTTGGGCTAATGCTCTTGAGGCTATAATACTAAAGGATTTTGAAACATAAAGTTATGCAGAGCCGGAGCCTCTTGGCAGGCCGGGGCTCCCAAAGTGGGAATGACGCTAATTGGGACTTGGGGAGAACTCTTGGGGACGGGGCCCGTAATGATTCGGCAGGAATTCCGCTAACAGTTCCAGCCTCCCTTTGAAGTTTCCACATGTGTTGGGGTCCCTATTGATTTCCCCCCCACGCTCACTACTGACTTAGCTCCTTTTAAGTGGGCCGCGGAAAAGTAAGCCAGGAGGACTTTTATTTAGAGATGAATATCGGGGGCCTGACTCTGTCGGGCGGTGGCTCAAGTCCTATAAATCCTCTCGAGGCTCTACTGGAGCCCGGCCTGCCCTCCTCTCCTGCCTACATAATGCATGAAGAAAATCCTAATTAGATTCAACACAAACATTGTGGTCCATTCCTATTCCGTCCAAGGCTTCCGCCAGCCCTGGCCTAATCCTGTTAAATTACAATGTATAGGGATTAGGGGGATGGATTCTAAGATCCGGGCCCGGAGAATGAATTGAGAATTACGACTTTAGCCTATTGTAGCCGACTGTTGGGCCTCACAATTAAATTCTGAGGAATGGGAGCAGGAGCCCATTCTGTTCTGTTTGGGCTTAGCCTAACGGTAATGGGAATGTCCCTTTAACTACCAATAAAATAAACTGCCCCGGCCTCCCGTCACATTCTGGAGCTCCAGGGAAAGTGTGAGGGAATCGACAGGGGGATTGGTCAATTCTGCCCCAGGCTCTAGGCTGGGTTAATGACAAATTGCAACTAAATAGAATGTGGCTTAGAAGCTACGTTTATTTTTAAAGCCAATTTTCTAGTGTGTTAAATCCCATCCAAGGAGGATATAATGGGATTTTGTGATTTAATGGGATTTAATAGAATTTAATTTGGCGACAGTTTTTGAAAGTTGTTTATCACACTTGTAAATTAAATCCCCTCACAGAGGGTGGGATTTAATGGGATGGGGTTTACCGTAGTGGGAATTAGTGGGATTTAATTCGGCAACCAGTTGTGGAATTTAATCCCGCTTGACCTAAACCCCATCACACTGGTATCCTATTTTATTATATCACATTCAACACAGTGGTACCCTATTTTATTTTATCACATTAAATAACAATTGAATGGTATCCCACCCCACCCTACTGCTTAGGTTAGGTTACGTTGAATTTTAATTCTGTAGAACTAAGCACACCGGCCCGTGCAGAATTGACGGGCCTTGTGCGAATCCACATAATTCCTTTCTCGTTCCCGGATGACTGAGTTTTCCTAAGCCCTATTACTATAATGAGAGAGCCTCGGCTTAGCGTTAGAGGGAATGGGAACACTTTCTCCTGAGCTCCCATAGAGTTCTTTAACCCATTCCCCGAGAAAATTAAGGGATTGGCTCATTGTTCGCCATTCACTATATCACTCTCGTAAAAGTCCAAACTTCCACTTACCATTTTATTCCTCGTAATTCTGGGAGGAACGGCTGTTCCTTGTCCACTCCTCGTTGAGTTCCCCTCCCTCGGACTACTTGACGTTAAGGTTAAGGACACTTTTTGGGACTCGGTGGTGGACCTAGGTGGAGGCAAGGGCCTAGGCTCCCTGTCCCCGGTCTCATTCCCACAGAGGCGGGCCAGAGTATAGGTCGTGGATCCCGCCGTACCATTCCTGCTGAAACCCAGCTCAGCCCCCTTAATAACTTTTAGCATCCTCAGCCCGATCAACTGTTCACAGAGGGCTGCGGGGTCGGCGAGGCCAGTTCGGTCCAGATTGAGTTCTCGGAGGCTCGTGAGCCCTTCGAGCCCTTGGAGGCTCACCAGCTTGGTGGCCAGGGTCGGTGAGTCACTGAGGTCGAGGACCTGGAGCCCTCCGAGCCCCCGAAAGACAGACACGTCGAACTCGAGCTCCTGCTCAAAGAGGCGGGCCAGATGGAGGACGTTGAGGTTGGGGACGTGACCCAGGGCCCCCACCACAATCACCTTGAGCGGGTTCTGGGCCAGGTCTAGGATTTCGAGGGAGCTCAGGTTCCGGAAGGACTCAGTATAGACGGCCTCAATCCCGTTGGCACGGAGGATGAGGGTCCGGAGGCGGGAGAGGGGGGAGAGGGCGAAGGGTTCAAGGGAGGTCAGGCGGTTCCCATGGAGGTTGAGTGTCTCGAGGTTGGCCAAAGGAAGGAAGTCAGTCTGATTGAGGCCCGTGATTCGGTTCTCTTCGAGTTGGAGGGACTTGAGGGATGCGGGCAGGAACTGTGGGATCCGGGACAATCTGTAGAAAGAGAAGACTTGGATTTAGTTCGAGTCAAAATTCAGATTGGATCCCCCAAAAATTTAGGAATTAATTTAGAATTCAGCATTTAGCCCAAAATAAGTCGGGACTCGTCGTCACCTAACCTATCCTCACTTATATACAAACCTAAGATAACCTAACTTCCCATATCCAAGCCTAAGATAACCTAACTTCCCATATCCAAGCCTAAGATAACCTAACTTCCCATATTCAAATCTAAGCTAACCTAAGTTCCCATATTTAAACCTCCCCTAACCTAACCTAAGGAAATATCCAAACCTAACCTTACCTAACCTAACCTAACTTGAAACATTCAAACCTCACCTAACCTAACTTGAGATATCTAACCTAACCTTACCTAACTAACCTAACCTAACTTGAAATATTCAAACCTCCCCTAACCTCACCTAACTTGAAATATCCAATCCTCACCTACCCTAACCTAACCTGAATTATCTAAACCTCACCTAACCTAACTTGAGATATCCAAACCTCACCTAACCTAACCTGAAATATCCCAGCCATAAAACCCAAGTCATGAACAGGTGAATAATTATACAATCTTAACTGTAAGTATATAGTACACAAATTGTTGGAAGTACTTTGTCGGATAAAGTGTATTTCTATGGCAGGCTCATCATTAATTCAAGAAAGAAGGGCCTGAATCAACCTGCACTTTTAGGGCCCTAATCTACGGGAGAGCAGGGGCGGGATAAAAAAAAGAACATATTTAATGTATAAAAAACTGGAAACTTTTTACATTTGTATTTTGTACTCCGTCTCAGTATGGTCCTCTTTCTTATTGTATATTATGGGGCGGAGGGAGGAGGCTTGGCTGGTTCAAAAAGTTAAGAGTTTCCCAGTTTAGGACTGAGCAGAGGAGGAAGAAAGTTGTAAATGTAGTTTAGTTTATGTTTAACGTTTGGGGAGTAATGGGAAATGTGCGGGAAGGGAGCCGGGAACTTTTACTCCTATTCTTTGGCCGGAGATAGTCTGTGGGATGATAGAGTGTAGTACGTAGGGCTGAATAAGGGAAAGGCCCGGGCCTATGTCGGAGTTTGAGGAAAGTCTTCCGCTCTAAACTGGGGCTTCGAAGGCCTGGAGCTCCATTACAGACTATAATTGGGTCTCCGACTTCAGCTCATTTCAATTATTCCAACAAATACAACAACATTCTGGATAGGATTTAACGAAGCAAAATAAAAACAGGATTTCTGGATTAAAAAATAGTATTTTCCATTTCAGTCCAGTATGAATCTATTAAGTCTTTGTAAGGAGCTCGTGTCGATTATATTTTTCTAAATATACAGGGCACAAAGTTAGCATATTTTGTTACATTTTCCTGCACTACATACTCCATTATTTTGGCTTGTATGTAATTATCCCCCAAAATATCGAATTGCGCGTAAAAATATTCTATGCAGATTTTAGTCTACAAAGTTTAAATCGGGTCCATCACAGATATCATATCAAAATTGACAGAACAATTTAAAGATCCATGAAAATCCAAAATCCAATACAATTAATTTCCTTTATGTGCTACTGTATTTACTGCTCATTGTGCGGAATATGAAATAAGTTCAGAATCAGTTTTTTACCGGTTACTATTAAATAACAAAAATAGAATAAGCTTTGAGTGAAGGTCGTAAGGTGTGAAAATGACTACGACCACGTACTATTGGTCTAGGAAATTAATTGGCGTTTACAACGCAATGTGATTAATCTGGTATTCACGGCTGAGGAGGCCCGTTGTAAGCATCGGTTTACATTTACGCCGAATAGCTCGTGAACCCCGACATGGGTCAGGTCCGAGGTCATAATGTGGATCCCGAGCCCACAATTCACGTTATATTAGGTTTGGGGCTTTAGGTCGGGTTAGGGGGTGTGTGCTCTGGGTCCCGCCAAGAAAAGAAATAGAATGACTTGAGCTCAACTTTTCTCCAAAAAGAGAGCACGCCACAATGCCTGGTATAATTGGACATTACGTAGGAGAGGGGAATCTACTGTACATTAGGGAGTCTTTGGGGAAGATACATGGATGAGCCGAAATCGTTATTTCCCCCTTCTGCACCTGATAGAATTTCCGAGGAAATCCCTCAATAATACATCAGTACTTTAATTGAGAAAATAAAGTTGGAGCCCTCGGAAAGTTGACGTTTTTTTTTCCTCTCTCTATCCATTTTGTTTTAGGGGTCCTAAAGTTGACAAATTCAGGTCGCCCAGGCCTCGGATTCGGATTCATATTCATAAGTTTTTATGCGAGTGATTTCTATGCGGAGGACGAGCCTGGATTTGATCACTCCTGAGTAGTACTCTAGAAAAATGTAATTTGGGCCCTCATTCTTTGGTTTTGATTGCTTTGTCAAATTATTCCCAGGCCTGGCCTTGGTCTGGAGAAAGTCTTTTTTTGGGGGTCTGGGACTATTTTCCCTCTTCCCCCATTTCCGAAATGCTCTGTATTACAATATATCACATTTTACTGCATCCCATCCCAAGCCTATACTACAATATATAGTCGTTTTAATCTTGTGGAGACGAGCGTCTCGGACTCGGACTGCTCCTCCGTGACTACGGCCTTGTTGACACGTTGTCACATTAAAGTCTCTTCGTATTGAATATAAATCTTATTTTATTGCACTTTTACATCAAACAATCATCAAGTGTAAATATAAAGGAACCAGACTGTCTATCTTCCTACTCTTACTTGTCCCAACTTTACGCTCTGTTTTATTGGGCTATGTCGTCGACCCTGAGCCTCCGTCTCCACTCCAACTAGTATAAAGTCATATGTATTGACCGTAAACGCAAAGCACGTATTATGCAATCAAGTTGCGTAGGTTCGTTAACGTACTGAAAATCCACACGACTGTCAGTAAATGCCATTCTTATTTCATGTTACGAATAATTTGAGGAAGCAAGCAAGAAATCCTAACTTGCCACATTTTAAATTACAGGGTACGTAGCACGTAAATCGGGCCACACTGTACATAAAATGTAAAATCTTTGCCTGAGCTTTAAGGCCAAAGCTATTCATCGCATTTCTGTTACTACCGTGCAGCGGCTTGTGCAGGATTTCCGTGCCCACAGTTGGGTTCATAGTAGTTCCAAATTAATAAACCGCCTACGGCGTTCGTACGTACCTGTTCCCGTTGAGCCAGAGGCCGGTGAGAAACTCGAGGCGGCCCAGGGCGTCCTCCTCAACCCACTCAATTTGGTTCTCATCGAGGACGAGGAGGCCTAGGTTAGGATATGACTCAAAATCCGCCTCCCCAATCCCGCCCAATTTGTTATTATTGAGTCTGAGGTCCCGGACGGTTGTGGTGAGGCTGGGCGGGACGGCCCCCAACCCGCAGCCCGACACGTCGATAAACTGCGTACGAGAGTTGAATAGGAAGCCCGGCTCCAAATTGAGTGGATTTGATGAGATTATGAGGTGGGCCAGGGCTGGGAGATTCGAAAATAAGTTCGGGCTCACTTTTGTCAAGCGGTTCTCCTCCAAATTGATGTAGTGGAGGGATTTGGAGGCCTGGGAAGGAGAAAAAATAAGCGGCTAAGCACACAGTCGGCCATATGTTGGGGCCCTATACTGGAGTGGTCCTATTTGAATCTTTTATAAAAAAGGGAATGGGGATTCGGACGGGAAATGAATCAGATCCACCCGCCTCCCCCCAAAAACAGACAGGCGGACAAATATTTGTCTTTGGGTTTTGTGGAGCTCTCCTTTCATAAAGTATATTCCCCTCATTTCGAGTTTCATGAGGAGGCCTGGAGTCCTATAAGCCTTTGTTATTTGTGATAAATGGGAGCCGTGACTTTCTCCCTCTTCTCCCAATTCAGGGTCAACTATTTGTAGAGGGACCGAGGCGGTCTGTTTACATTTTAAGATGACCAAGGCTCAAGGAGGAGGAAGTCGCCGGGCGGAAATGAAACTTTTGGGCGTAGATCCAAAGCTAGGCTTCCCTGGCTCCTGCTAAGCCGCGGGTTCAAGTTCAGCTTTCTCTCCGGAGAAAGTTTGATATTTTATTGATGGACGGATTTAATATTCTGCTCTCAACTACTGCGCTCGGCCCGACAAAAGTTGATGGCTTAGCATAAGCGGCTTAGCGAGGAAAGTCTTGTTGCACCCTTCCATTCAATTCAGGAATGAAGCCTGTGAATTCCGACTCCTATTGGGTTGGGAAGTGCTGAGGGAGGCGGCTTTTGGATCTAAGTCAATTATGTAGGCCCTTCTCAAATGGAGGCATATAGACACAAATATAAAAAAAAACTCCGGAAAATTTGTAATCAATTCTAACCTAACCTAAATCAGCTGCAGCTCTGACCCAAAGCTCAATTCAAAAAAAAAAATTCCAATAGCGATATCGTAGCCTAACCTAAAGTTTTCTAATAGATCCAATATAGCAACTCCCTAATCTGAATGTTTCCAATATCTGTATAACCTACCCTAAAGAATCTTTCAATGGGTCTAACCTAACCAGAATAAGTTTCCAACAGCTCTAACCTAATACAACCTAAATAGGTTACCAAAAGATCGAACCTAATCCGGCCTCCGGCCTAAGTAAGTTACCAAGAGATTGAACTTAACTTAACATAAATGTTGCCAATTCCTCTAAACCTAACCTAACCTAAATGCTGCCAATTCCTCTAAACCTAACCTAACCTGAATGTTGCCAATTCCTCTAAACCTAACCTAATCTAAATGCTGCCAATTTCTCTAAATCTAATCAACCCAGACGTTGCCAGTTTCTCTAAACCTAACCTAAATGTTGCCAATTTCTCTAAACCTAACCTAACCTAAATGTTGTCAATTTCTCTAAACCTAACCTAACCTCAATGTTGACAATTTCTCTAAACCTAGCCTAACCTAAACGTTGCCAATTTCTCTAAACCTAACATAACCTAAATGTTTCCAATTTCTCTAAACCCAACCTAATCTAAATGTTGACAATTTCTCTAAACCTAACATAACCTAAATGTTTCCAATTTCTCTAAACCCAACCTAATTTAAATGTTGCCAATTTCTCTAAACCTAACCTAACCTAAACGTCGGTAATTTCTCTAAACCTAACCTAACTCAAAGACGTTTCCACCACAATCGATGATCCTTCTAAAGCATAAGGCACAATTGCCCGCGTACGGAAACGCCGGAGCCTGGATCTCTCTTGAGGGAAAGTTACAGGTTTGAGGTTGGGCCGAAACTTTCTCTGAAATGGCTTAATTCCTCATGAAGCCCTGCTCAAAAGCCTGAGTCGTAATCACAGGAAATAATGAGGGTTTACGATGAGGCGGAAATTGAAGAGGAAAGTTTGACTTGTAATTTTTCCAATAATATTATGCTGGTGTGACTGAGAATGGGGAAATGATTGCCTGCTAGACCCATTTTGACTTCTGGAGCAGGAAGCGTCTGAGAAATTCAATGTTTGAAGTAGGAATTAAGAGCGGCACCCGAGACGCTCCGCCTCCAATCCAAACTTCTCCCACGGACTATAAATTAAGTTAGACCAAGGACGAGGGAAGTCTTCTTTAATAAGGCTTTCCGCACGGAAGTCGTCCTAAAATTTTATTTTATAATTTCTGGAGCTCGCTGAATTAAACATGATGAGTTTCTTTGGAGTTTCCTCCTAGAGAGCCCTACTTTATTTTAGCATGTAAATAGAGCCGGGCTGTCTCCCTCAAGATCCCACAAAATTGTCAATCTTCTTCCTCGGAACTTTACAGGCCCGAAGATGAGGGACATGAATATGGATGGGCCTAATTTTGTTAGAAATAAATTCTGAGTAAACAGGTGCTTGTCCTATATGCGGACGGAGCTGTTACAGTGAATATGTATGGCTAGACTACGAATATTTTAGTCACCTAGAATTCTTCTGATTTTCCTGCCAAAGCTTGACTAAGGACTGTGTCTGTGACTTTGCATATTTTGAAACTGAATCCAACTCCTGGCAACACTTTGGTTTTCAACCCAACTTATCACCTAATTTGTTAACTAAGCTGGTTCAGATAAGCATGTTTAAATTAAGTTAGAGGTTAGGGTTTTGACTTTATGCTAGGCTAAATGAGGAGGTTAAGTAAAATGCTTTTACGTCAAGATCTACGTTATGTCAAGTTGGGAAGTTGTTAACTCGAATTAAGTTTCGATGAGATGGCATTTCTTTTTTATTTTCTCATTGAACCAATTAGCTCTAACTTCGGAAACAGAAATTCCACCATTTAGAGAGAGAATCCGGATTTGAGTTTTCGAGTGTCATTGGAATCGCTGTTATGCCTTAATTAAGTAGTAACATTTTTTAAACAGCTAAAATGAAAGGTCCTACATTCCACAAAGCTTAGAATTCGGGCTTTGGGAGAACGACTATGGCAGTGGTAGTACACGTTTTCCTCGACACTGACATAGTACCAGACCGCTCTCCCTTACACACTGTAACATAAATCCAGCCTTCCCAGCTTATTCCGTTCCTTCGCCTAATATAAATAGAGTCTGATTCTGTTACCTGGAAAATGTCCTCGTCCAGCTCCTCAATAGCATTACTCCTCAGATTGAGGCTCTCCAGCCCCGGAACCCACTCCAACCCGCCCAGGCTCCGAATCCTATTATGTGACAGGTCCAAGACCCTCAGCCTCCCCAGCTCCGGCCATCCCTCAAACCGACTCAGGTTATTGGTACTGAGGTCAAGGAGCCTCACCGTCCCGTTCCTCCGCCCAGCCCCGTCCCCCAGGAACGTGATCTCCCGGATCTGATTGAAGGCCAAGGCCAGCTCCTCCACAGTGCAGAAGAGGAGGCCCACGGCCTCCTCGTCCAGGCTCAGGTCAGGGAGGACATAGTCCCGGATCTCCAGCCGCCGGACCCCCTCCCCCCCACCCCGCAAGTCCGGCAAGTAGCCCAGCCTCCGGTCCCCAATGCAGGTCGTAGTGGCCGTAACGTCGTCACAGTAGCAGTCGGGCGGGCAGTCGGCGGCCCACACGCTTCCCGCCAGGCAGGCCAGGAGTAGGCTAAGGTCCAGGAGGCCCATTCTGGCCTGGCTACGGCATTCAACAGGCTGGACTACACGGGCTATAAGGGCCTCTTTAAAGGAATCCAATTATGGGATGCAAAGCACAGGAGGAAGGTGGGCCTGGTTCCCCTTTGTAGTACTTGAAAGAATCCTATTGCTATTGGCTACTCTGGATCCGGATCGGTTCTGGAGAGCTGGAGCAGGACCAAGGACCAGGAACCCGAAATTCGGACTGGAAGCTGAGCCAGGCCACGGGCTCTCCTTTTGTAGGGCCTCGTTCCTAGCGCCGGCGTTAGGCCTTACGGGGCTCTGGATTTCCCAGACCCACATAGCTCCGGCTTCCTGCCTAATGTAACGTAATATAATCCTCTCACCCTCTTCTTCCAGCCAGCAAGAGCAAGGAGTGGGAAAGTCAGGCCGGTAGGTACTCCTAGGCCTACCCACTACGTGTAATTTTAGTTCCATTCATTAGTTTTCTCAAGGAGCCCATTCTGTGGCTAGAGTCCCGTGTTATTACTTTTTATATCAAGGCGGCAGCCTTTTAATTGTACTAAAGGCGTGCGGCGTGTCGTCTTCTTAATTCCGGGGAAGGTTCCGGGTTTTATTATTACCTCGGCTATGATTGAAATGGGAGCCGAGGGCGGCTTTGGGGAAAGTTTAGAGGCTACCCGGCCTTTTTTCTCATACTAATTCAAAGATATAGGATTCCATTCATGTGAACTGATTAGAACGGAGTTCCTGGCTGTTGCTGTTGGCGTAGTAGACGAGACATTATGAGGTACAGGGTTTGGGATTTGGATGCGGGTTTAATTAGAATTGGTTCAAAGGTGAAGCCAAGAAGTGGGATGAAGAGCTTCACTTTTGAATAGGATACGGGTACGGGGTCAATTGTGTACGAATTAAATTAGGAATGTTTTAACCATCACCAATTAATTCGAAATCTCTCACCAATTAGAGCAGAGAGCATAATTCCTAACCAAGGTTCTGAAATATTGTACATAATACCATTTTAATCCCGTTAGTTATTCTAAAATAAATAATTTTTCGCTCATAATAAGTTCCAAAGAATTGGTGAGTAATTTGCTGTAATTGGTGAGGAAATCTGCTTTAATTGGTGAGGAAATCTGCTTTAATTGATGAGAGATTTAGAATTAATTGGTGATCATTTAAATGGGAGCCGAGTTAAAGTTGAAAAGGTTAGTTTGGAGTTCTATTTGCATATTGCGAAAGGCCTACATTGGGATTTCAGGCGTCCATCATTGCTCTAGAATCAATTTCCTGGGCCCATAAGCATGTTTACTTAATCATCCCGGCCCATCCTTCCAGTATCAGGTTTCTAATTAAGGTTTCCCTCCTACCCGTGTAGTGTTAATCAGTATAATCATCAGTTTGGGCTTGTCCCTACGACACGCGCCGCTCCCTTGCGTCATTCTCCTAGACACACGGACTCCGTAGGTAGGATAGTACATTATTATTTTTGATTGGTAAAAAGAGCTGTAGGTAGATTCCGAGGCCTGATACTACCCAGGCAGCAGGCGGTAGGATGTACAAGAATAACAGAGCCATCAGTAGACCAGCCAGGGCGGGATCCGACTCTCTTTGGACTGAATTGATGGTTTGTGCTTTCGGTGCTGGGGAAAGTGGAAGTGAGAAAGTGGAGAAAAAAAATCAATAGGCCCGTAATTGACTTAGACAGGGAGGAGGGAAACATAGGTTCCTTCCCATCCCACCATGTATTTGTATTACGTAACGTTGGAGGATGAGCAGCCTACCTGGGCCTCCTCTATTGTTACTTTTGGAGTAGGAAAAGAAACTTTTGACACTGGGTAATAAATCATGAGTGCGTTGGGATTGGGAGATAGTAGTCTAAGGGTCCTGGGCTCTCTTTAAATAAATTCGGGAGGCGGGAGGTTCCCGGATTAGGCTCCACGCAGTGCAGGCTCCATCTAATATGTCATCATCATCATCTCTTTGGAGAGGATTCATAGGGCTGCCTCTAAGGTTTCCGCTAGGGACCCGCCGCCCTTGATTCGTAAATCCTCCTTATTTGGGGACCTTGACAGTGGCACTGATTCAGGCTGACAGGAAGCGGAGGCTGGATTATTAAAGGGAAGGGAGCTATGAAATGAAGAATCATCTTCCTGTTGGATAAGCCTCCATGCTCTCGCATGGGAAGGCTTCCGCCGCAGAGTCTCTCAAATGAATGAATGATGATCATATTGAACTTGTCCTTCAGTCTCTTGTCAGAGAACTTGACCTAGATTCCAGGACCAAAGGCTCGTGGCTGGTACGCTACGGGGAACCGAAAGGGAAGTGCATTAAAAAAAAAGCAAGGCCTGGCTTAGGCTCTACGCAATTTTTGTTTTTTTAACCTACATATTGAAAATGCTAGCCTTCGAAAAATGCCAAATACGGTTTAGTCCGTTTATACTGGATTCATATTCATCCCCGACTCATATTCTATACCTGACTTGAGTTGTATGTTGTATTGTTGGGTTAGCATCTAGATTTGCTAATTTCCAAGAATTTACATTTTTCTAGAAATTTGCAGACAGGTTATTTTACCAGTACGTAATAATTTATTAGATTTCATCAAAATTCCGATTTATTCATATTTTCAAAAATTCATATTTTACTCCGTGCCTTGTTTTAATTTTCCAAATAAGGATTGTGTCAATTGGGAACTGCCCCAAATCCTAAAGCATCGCATATTGCTGTACGGGTCTTAGTGTAGTAATACGTGAGTTTAATTTAACCTTAATCCTTGTTTATGTTTAAGGTCTAAACCCCATAGTGGGAGTGGGCCCTATTTGATTATCCTAAACTGTCCTTTTTAGTGTCCAGTTAGTGTTCTCCCAGAATGACTCGTATTGCTTTGGATTAGGCCTCAGCCGCTCAGGAGCCTAAGCCTAAGCTCCCAACTGCCCAGGAGTCTCTAAATGGGTAACTATGAAGTAATGAAATGGAGCTCGGATTCCGGGGTCCAATCAAATTGTCAGACTCTGAGAAATTTGGGCCGGAGACAATGGTGGAGGGCAGAGTAGTAGAATAATAATAATATAATAGAGAAGTTATGTGAGCTGGATGAGAGATGAGGAGAGAGGAGAGAAACGTAATAAAAGTAATTAAACGTCATTCATCATCTCTTCCCACTCCAAGAACTCTCTATTACACTCATCAGCAAAGGGGAGGGAAGGGACTTAGGTCTGTCTGTCTACCTACGCAGGCCAGGAGGCTGGAGCCCGCCTATTAGCTCACTACAATGGACACCAAAATGAAAAGGCCCGAAAAAGTGTCCAAAATTAGGAGAAACTTAATTGGTTCGGAGTCGGATAAGGCCCAGGCTCTCTACGCTCCACTGCCCAATGAAGGATCCCGATTATCAGCATGAGTCAGGCACTCTAGTCTCATTCTAGCAATCTACTCTACTGATATTCCAGGGAAACCAAGGCTAAATAGGGCTATACGGATAAACATTTGACTTCACCCTCTGATCTACTGTAAATCGTATTATTACAGCGTGCATTCTATGGATGTAATTTAATTAAAATCAAATTTACGTATTAGCTACAGTAATAGTCAAAACTTTAAAACTAACCTAAACTTCATAATCCTTGATTGTGAGCATCAAAAATAATTTAATTTAGAAAAACCTTTTTACAAATTAAAAGTCAGTATATTTAGGTGACAAAATTACTGACATATCAGTTTGGGAAGCCGAATTCAATTAATTCGAACTTGAATTGCCACCATTGGAAAGAGTATAAAAATCCGCTCATGTGCGAACCTTTAACAAGAAGTAAAACAATGGGGTTTAATTACAGATACATAACCAACCAAATAATTAGCACGTAGCATGAACGCGACAGTTGAAGCCTAGCCGGTAAGTTACTAGTACCCAGAGTTGCACAAGTGATCTAGAATGGTTGAGACCGGCCTGCCTGACTTCTAATTTAGTTCCAGGCTCTGTTTTAGGTCTAACTAAGTCGGGAAGGGCCTAAGTGGTCCCTAAAAGTTCTATTATTATATTTCTGAGCTAAGGGCTGAAATCCTTGGTCCTGGGAGAGAACGGGAGTTATGATTAGGAAGGATTAAGGGCTTCTGGATGACTGAACGTTATCTTCTTTATTAATCTGAGCGATGAAGAGGAGTCTCCTCCTTGTGACTTCTTCCCTCTCTCTGTAGTAATAGTTGAGTCTCCTATAATCTGATCCCAACGTAAGGCCTCACTCTTGTTCTTTCCCTTGTTACGCAGTGCCGGATAATGATGATGATGATGTGCCGGAGGAGGAGGACGAGGAGGCGGAAATTGATGAGGAAGAGGACGAAGGTACGTACTAACTTAATTTTTTACAACCTGATTGATGCAATTTTGGACTGAGGATTAGGCATAGGCATGGGAACCTCCCTATACAGCATTGTTTCATGCTGAGACTAGTACAGGCTGATTGGAATACAAAGTGATTCCGCGCCTTTCTCTTTCCGGAGAAAGTCGGAGAGAGTTAAAAATGAAAGTTGATATTGAAATCCGGCCTCATTTTTAATGAAAGTCTCCCCCTTTTGATGGAATTTTATTATAATCCGTAATATCCTCCTTGTTCCTCCTACCCCTTCCCCAATTTTAGGCCTTGTACGTGAATAGATTTTCTTATTATTTTTAATGGAATGCCGGCAGTAACTCAATTTCATCCCTTCCCCCATTCCCCTCATTCATCATCCCCCTCCTCCCTCCATCCCCTTCAATTCTTGACTTCCATACAAATTGATTTGAATAATTCACACTGCCTCCTCCCCAGTCGGGAATTAATTTGAGTCCTAGGTCAATTATGGAATTTAAGGAAAGTCGGTAAACTTTCGGGGAATTTTAATTGAAGTCGGAATTTTGGCAGGCTAGGTTTTAGGTTCCCTCAATTTTGGACTACGAAAAATTATTTCAGTTCGTGTTTCGTTAAATTAAATACTGAAATTATTTACGGCTATGAATATATATTTTTGATTTGGATTAGGATTTAATACAAGCTCAAATCCTTGATGCTGCTGAATGTTCTCTGTGAAAAGCTACTTTCTCGAGTATAATACGTGACTCTGGCTCCGATCCCCTCAAAGTGGCCAATGCTCACAAAGGACTTTCACATTAGGGTATATTACTTACGGAATGAGGGATGGCGGAAGAGAATTTATGAGCCCTATTTATCCTCCCTCCCCCTCATATAGTAATTTTTAATAAATAGAAAAAGCTGTACTTTTTCCCCCTAATGGACCCATTCCCAGTCCCAAAATACCCAGAGTCATATTCAATTTGAATCCCCACTTGGGCCCGGAATGGCTCGGGCTATTACATTAATCACTTTCCCCGGATAAGTCCAAAGAAGAAAATCCTTCCACTTTATGCATCCCCCTCCTCCAGTCCAGTACCTAGGCGTCTTACAAAGTTAGGCCTCTTACTCCTTCCTAAAAGCTTTCCCTCCATATTAGTACATATTAGGTAATCATACAATACTGAGCGGAGTGGAGGGCCTCTCACTCAGCCCACAGCTCTCCCCTTCCCCTCCTATTTATTTGAGGAACCGGCTTTAGTTTTCAAACTTTTTCTCAAGTGCACTGCACTCCGATAAGTTGATTCAGAGCCCCTATATTTGGATACAGTTTAGAAAAGATTAGTCCAGCTGAGGATTAGAGGGAGGGGGCCAGGGTGAAAGTGAAACTTTTCACTTTTT
>JAQFZY010001036.1:0-18714 GCA_034696285.1 Hypogastrura burkilli
CAAAAATTATTTATTTTTCAATAATTAACGGAATTATAATTCTCTTATTTAAAATATTTCAAAACCTTGGTGAGGAAATCTACTCTATTGGTGTGAGATTTCGAATTAACTATGGTGATCGTTTATATATTCCACATGTAAAGTAGGATTAATCGCACTTCATTTAGCACTTATTGCAGACCTTAGCGCATTTAGTAATTTAGTTAACTGTTAGCTTTTATAAAATAGGCTTTGTATTTATTAATTCGGATTGCAGTATTAATACAATATACGAGCATGAGCCCTTCAACGCAGGTACATTGTTTTTGTAGCTTCGTAACTTCATTTTATTAGTGGGACTGCCGGACTAGAGCTAAATTGATTTAGAAGATTATGTGAAAACATGAACAAAGTTAGACATTTGTCAACGTTGTGTGTGAGTTTGAATGGATGTGGGGAGTGCTATTTAAATTTTCGACCGAGTGGGAAAACCCCTTCTACTGAATGGGAATCTACCGGTTGGGAATCTGCCCGTTGGCACTTCCCCGGCTGCATAGCCTAGAAATAGGAGTACGGAAGGTTCCGGTCAAAGACTTGTCCTCAAGTGAGCCGCTGTAATCACTTCAGTCATCTAACAATAGGAGAACGGAATCGTTCATTTCCAATACTTTCCGCTCTGCCAGAGAAGATGAAATGAAAGTACTCGGCCTTTGATGGTCCGATTTGGTTCTTTGTAGGTCGTCACTCACATCCACATTGTTATTCATTTAGCGAACATATTCGGTACACCGGATTTATGGAATCAAAGGAGGGCCCCGCTAATCCGCCTCCGAGTTGTGCTGCAAAAAAGTCAATTATTCACACAATCAGAGGCGTACACCATTCTCTGAAAAGCTTGGGACCAAAATGTTTACACTTGAAATATTATATACCTACTAAAAACGAATATTCTCCCTTCGCTTTGCCCTTCAAGACTACCTCTAAATCAAATAATTTTTCAATCAATTCAGATGCTTTCGTTTCTAGAATAGTTCCTCGAAAAATTAGGATGCCTTTCAAAAGTTTCTTGAGTCGCGCACTGGATGGTTTCCTTAAAATACTTTTTTTATTAAACAATTCAGTGTTCTAGCTTCCGTAATTTTCTTGCGCTTCCCACTAATATTACTCGATGGGCCTTTGATTTTCCTGAGCTTCGCGCACAGGGTCACTAGATTACTATCTTCATATGTACCTTTATATTACATACATTTGTACACATAAGACGGATGCTTTAGCTTGCATAATTTTATTGGGCATGAGGCACATGATGACTTTGCATCCGAATTTTTCGTGTGGTTCGCGCAAAGGATCATCGGTTCGTACTCTTTGTTTGTTTTGCAAACTAGAATAAACTTATATAAAAATATAAAATGTTTTGAACAACTTAGATGCCATCGCTTTCAAAATTTTCCTGCGCTTCCCAAAAAGTATCAACGACGCGGGGCAAGAAATTCTGTGATCAATCAGGCCTTCGCCATTCGTTCAAATTTTACGCGTCGATTACTGTTCTACAATACTGCATTTTGTACGTTCCAGATACAGGCGTGTACCATGAGTATAATTACATGAATGAATGTCATATTTCCAGATGGGTCCAATGTTCACCCCGAAAAAACACAGACTAAACCCCATTTTAAATATGGGACTCAGTTAGAATTTTTGCATCATTCCCGAAAGTTCTAGTCTGCGCACGATATCTAAAATTTGTACAATTCCGAGAGTTGTTTCTGAAAAAACTGTAATGGAATCTAAGGTGAAAGCTGTGTTGTTCTGGAAAACCGCCTCCCTCCCGCAGAAGAGCATGAGAGCCCCTGATGCTGCAAGACCAGTCCCTAGCGGGCTTCTTGCAACTTCCTATGAGGTTCTATGTTCTGCCGTTAACTATATGATTGATCAGGGAGGGATTTCATACTTCGGATAGTTAGAAACAAAGGTGAGTAGTTCTGGATGCATAAACAGCAAAAATGAAACATTTGGCTCGTAGTGGCTCCATGGCCGGAGCCGGAGTTGTGGTGCATATGTATGTAGGTAAAATGGAGAGAAAGTAGGGTTTCTCTTGTCCAAGTTAGAGACAACCGTTGGACTAGGCTTGTCTTCTGTAGGATCTACATGACTCTTTATCTGTCACTCTTCCCTCTCCGCTCCCGGCTCACTCTGTTCCTGATGCTTGGGAGTTGGGATCTGAAGGGGCACCTCTTTTTCCATGAAATGATTCATCAACATGGCTCTGGGTCATGATGGAAAGTGACAGGTGAAAGAAGTTGTTCCTATGGGAAACGGCGAGTAGTATGAAAATGAATACGGTGCTTTAAGGAAAACTGTGACCTTACTTGAAATTCCGATCATGTTTAGTGCTACAAACCACCTTTCAAAACTGAAATGATGAAATGTTTCTTATTATCAGTTTTTTGGGTCTGTGGAGTGGAGCTTGGATGTCAGAAGGAAAATGGACTCTGGCTGGTATCATGGGCGTGTCCAGCATGGTGTTTTGGGTGTTGAAACACCTCCAGAATTGTTATATAAATATAGTGTTCAGCCGAAACATCGCCAATAATTTCGCCTACGACGCTCTTTTTTTTAGCGTTTCCAAACATAATCAAGGATTTGACGCCAAATATGAACAAAAATTATGGATTTTGGAGATCATCATCGACAAAATTTCTCGGAAGTATAGGTGACAGACATTGGAACACCCACATAAACAGAAAACTAGTTGCGCCCCTGGCTGGTATTTAACATTGCCTTAAAAAATAATATATTTTGGCCTTTGGCCTCGAAATAAAGGGGTCCTTCTGGGTCTTAAAAACTCCTTATTTCTGCAGAAAAAGCGAAAAGCTTAAAGATTAGCCAAACATAACCAAATCTTAGTTATGTAAGAACTGAGACCTAATAATGTTTCTTACCTACGTACATGCAGAAGAAGTAAACTTTTTTTAACGTCAGCTATTTTAAAGCTACCATATGTAATATCATAGCAAATTATATGACACCAATCAACACTTGCCTATATACTATATGAGCTCCCGTTAAAAGTTATTTGCCAATCAGGAATGTGTAAAATGCATAGGTAGATACTTACCTTTACCATAAATTAATTGGAATGAAAACAAATTGGAAGTAGTTTCCGGGAAATCTACTTAAGCAGACATTTACATGACATAACAACATGTTATGGTAGGGAAAAGTCATGTATACCCTGCTGTCAGCCTCATTGAAATTAATTTAATTTTCCCATTCTTATGACATTAGTGGGAAATTAGCTCCCTAGGCACCGTATCACTGCACGATGATGGAATGAATAGACAATTGCAATGTATGTAAAGTAAGGCTCAGGCTACACTGGACCTGCGTCGTTTTTTATCTCTGTTAAAGGTCTCGTTCAGTGTAAGTCGTAAATCTGGATTGATTCGCCCTTATTTCCGGAAGTGAGTGAATTTTATGGGTCTGCTGAAAATCGATTGATTTTTTTTTATCGATGACTTTTTTATCGATGGAAATTCGAGGGATAGTACTTCTTATCGATGTTTTTTGTAACCGAAAGTACAATTGACCGAAAAGCTTATGTGCTTGAATTTGAATCAGGATAAGGATAAGCCGTTGTAACGGGCATAGCCAAAGAGTGGAGCGTGATAAAATGATTTTGATTGGAAGTGTTTGTAATTTTTATTAGGCTACTCAGTATTGTTCATAACAAAATTACTTTAGTGACTAAGCGTGAGGTAATACCCATTTATGGGGATTCATCATGATAAATTTGTGTTCATGTATTGTTCGTGCGAAATGCTTCGGTTTCAATAAATAATAATAATAATAATAATATGTATAACATGTAATTTCACAGACTCTATTTACTATGACGCTGACCTTTGACCCGTAAAATATCGCCAGTATCACGAATCATGTTATTAAAACTCGTTTTTATAACGGCCCAGTAGTTCGTGAGTTAAAGGCACGTACGCCCTGTAGAGCTTGACATTTGACCTTTGACTTAACTAATTCAATAGCTTAGCACTATAAGAAATTAATTACCTATACTGTTTTTGAAACTTTTAAGGATGTTAAATTATGCACACCGCAACATTAGCAGGAATCCATTGGCGAAAATCGTTTTCAAATCGGTCAATTGGTTCTTGAGTTATGGGTATTTGATAGCACATGGCCTTGACCTTTTACCGTTGACGCGGCGTATTTATCACAATGACCTTAGGAGAAATCTATTGGTGAAAATAAAGTTTAAATCAGTACAACGTGTATTGCGCTGTAGGGTGACGTTGACCTTTATAACAGGGTATATGGTACTTGGACCCGACGTTTAGATCCGCGTCAAAAGTAGGAATAGATTGGTGAAAACATTTTTGGAATCGGATCAGTGGTTCTTCAGTTACTGTAAACCCGATACAGACAGACAGACAGACGGAAAAGTTGATCTCATAAAAAGTTCCACTCTTTAATAAGATTAAATATTAAGTAGGAAAAGGTAGAAAGGCAGGCAATATGTAGATTATCGAGAGGTTTTAGCTCTGAGTTAATGGGAGCTAATACAATTCCTCCGCCGCCGCCTGCTACCTATCCTTGACTTCTGCCGCTTCCTATTAGCAATTAATATAATGACCAGCATGAATGTAAGGTTTTCACTTGAATTACTTAGTTTTTGTTTTAAATAAACAGTATAAACTGGTAATCATCGTCTTAACGCAACTAAGAAATGAAACAAATACGAAATGCACTTAATGCAAATGTTGAGTCGAGCTATTTTTACAGGCTCGCTTGTTTCATGTTGTGTTATGTATGTTCCACGCCTCTAAGTATTTAAGATCAATGGAACATACTTCAATTTTCAAAAACCGCTACGCTAACGGAATTTTTCAAGCACAAACAAAACCTTGATTGCGTTTTCTGCATTGCTGATATATAACAACACACTTTCACCAGGTTCATATCTGCAAAGCCACATTAACTCAGAGCAGAGATTCTAACTATTCCAGAGCAGATCAATGGAACCTAGTAGGTACTTTCAAAACCGCTACGGTAGAGAAAATCGTTTCAAGCTCAAACAAAACTTTGTTGAATACGCTTCCAGTTAGGCTGCTACGACAAGACAAATTTACTGTTTCAGCCTTATGTTCATGGAGCGGTATTTTATTTCTTCCCTGAGCCGGACTAACTTTTGCCTCCTTGACAACAGAGAAAGGAGTATCGGTATTTATTTACGGAAAAAGTTAAGTCACGTAGGGTATGCATTTGGTCCCCCCTCCAAATGTCCGAAGAGCACTTTGCGACAAAACAGCTCAATGTGCGTCAAAAATTAAAAGCGCATAAAAATTGGTAAATGCAGTGTTCATTAAGCACACCAATGTCACGAGTTGTTATTTACATTTCTAGTGGCATAAAACACTAAAAAAGCGACATAAATGGGTCAGTTTAGCCCACTTCCCATGCTCTTAGGATTATCGGATATCAAAATTGTTGTAAAACATACAAATTCCTTTCAAACAAATTTAATTTGACCTCAGTAGATCAAACGGCTCCTTAGATATCTGCCATTTTAGTCAGCCGTCTAGAGCCTATTTCCTAACACACGTTTACATACGGAACTCTCAATCCCAGTATCAAGGGCAGCTCATCGGCGTTCGGCGTTACCCGTAGCAATAGCAATTGTCTTAATTGATGCCAATTCCACTTGTAAATACAATAGATTGATGCGAATCAGACGAACCACTCCTACACTGTAGTGTGTGTTATATGGACTACATATAGTACATTAAGAATTAAGAATGACAAGCCAAATTACCAGTGCAGTAAAGAGCAAAGCAAACTATCAATCTCATTTCTCGTTGCACCTTTAGAAAATTAGACTCAATATCTGTTTTATGAAAAAAAATAACAGTTAAAAAGTTGAAAATAAAAAAATGCATTTAGAAAAAGCAGGCTACCATGAGCTTAAGCGTGCACTAGAAATGAAGAAACAAGTTTCACAAATCCAGGGTTAATTTGCGCGTCCGCGAAGGTCCTCCAGTTTAAGTTACGGCTATTACAAAATAAAAGCTCAGGGTAGCCTGCTTTTTCTAAATTCTTTTTTTTTCTACTGTCGTTTCTTCTAGTTTCGGTTAAGAGGACGGTGTCGCCGGTGACTTAGCAACGGAGGAAGTTTTGGAAAATATAATTCTGTTTCAAATAATGCATTTTAGAGAGCGAATATGTTCAATTCATGTTCTTGTTTCTTTATCACCTTTTGAATGGTTAATAAGCCCGTACACGAGAAACAGTTGAGATTTCATTTTGCCAAAAGACCAGGAATTGACCATGTATGAAGCGCAAAGTTATGTCCATGATACTAACTTGTTGATTTTTTAGCGTGTGTGGCACAGTCATCGTTACACACCCCGTCGTGAATAATGTGTTTCGTATCTTGTATAGTAGTAGTTTCTCAGATTTATGTGGCAGAAAGAACTCTATAAAGCTGACGTCCTGTGAAGCCGGCTTCTATAAAGCTGTGAAATCTGTAGCATTTACTCTGTAGACTGTTCTTCATATAGAAGTTTTTCATATAAAAAGTTGATGCACGTTTACTCACCTTATCTGGACGAGGACAGGCAGACGGACAGACCAAATCTATACTATACCGTACTTCCTACGTTAACACGGTAATAACTCAGATTGAATCTTATTATGGAAGGTACATACAAGATTCTGATTAATACTGAGTTGTAGCTTGTAGGAAAACAAAAGGCTGATTTACAGCTACAAAAATTTATATCTTCAATACTGACTCAGCAAAAATATATAACCATATCTACAGAAATACGGATTTACAGGTACAAAATTACTGACTTATAGCGAAATAATGCTTACTTAAGCAAAGATGCCTCTGAAGACCTTTACCGGGTCAAAGGAGTAGAGATATTGTTTTTTCATAAATATTTGCGAGCATGCCGAATTTCAGCTGAATCTTACTGAGGAAACTTTTTAACGCATGTGACCTCCGATGACCTGTATCGGGTCAACGAGTACAGATAGTAGCTTTTTGGTTCATTTAAGGCTTGTTCACGTTTGATATACTATTAAAATGCCTGCCTAAAATTATTAAATTTAAAAAATAATAATAATAACAATACAGGTATATTTATCCATTTTGAATAAAAAATGTGTTTTGTAAAAGCAGACTACCCTGAACTTAAAAGTGCACTGGAAGGCAAAAAGCAAGAAACTAACAATGCAGGACTAATTTTTGCTTCCCGTCTCAGGTCCTCGGTGATAATTTTCATGAATTCATTTTATTACAACATTGATTTAATCGGAGGACCTTCATGGATGCAAAACTTAGTCCTGGATTGTTTGTTTCTTGTTTTTAGCTTTCCAATGCACTTTTAAGCTCAGGGTAGTCTGCTTTTACTAAATGCTTTATTTATTTAGGGGTTTTTAGCGCACATTTTTTGGGAAACACACCTTTACATCATTATATAAGTAGAACTAGTAAATATAAATTAAGATAATTACTGTTGCTACGGGTAACACTGATGAAGTACACTTGATAACGGCAAGGCTCCCTATATAAACGTGTGTTAAGAATTAAGCACGAAATGCACCACTAAGAGGTCAAATATCTCCGGACCACTTAGACCTAAAGAGGTCAAATTAAATTTTTTTGAAAGATAATTGTATGAACCATAATAATTTGAATTGCTGGGCATGCTCAGTACATGGGAAGTGGGTTAAATGGCCATGTCGACGACGTTTTTTGAGGTTTAGGGCAGTAAACTGGAATGTATGGAAAGCTAGAATTGAAATGGAGCATCTACATCCCATTCCATAAATTTTATATATTCTCAGTGTTTCGCGTTAATCGCGCCGATTAGCCAGAAAGTGATGTTGAGTCATTTGGAGGGGGGGGGTCTAAATGCATACCCTACGGGAGTTAACTTTTCCGTATTTATTTACGCACACATCGTCTTGTCAGGGAGGGAAAAGTTATCCGCCCGTTCAGGGTATGATGTAAAAATTACGATTTTTAATAGGTATGTGAATAGAGTTTTGGCAATTTGACCAAGTGTTTTTCGACTAAAAAAAAGTTCGGAAAAATTTTTCCGGACCGAAGTAAAATCGATCTAATTTCCAGTCGATAAAATAAAATGGATTGATTTTGCGGTCACAATTTTTTGAATATGACAACATGAATCGTGTAGGACGTGGAGGAGACAAATTCTTGAGGAGAAAGTAATTTAGAAATTCTAGCGCCGAATTCTTGGGTAGAAAGTAATTCTGGAATTTGGGAGGCTATGAACCAATTCCCAACTCAACTTTTCACATTTGGTGTGACATTTGTCCCTGCCAATACTTAATAAGGCTCATCTAAAAATAGACCGTAATGAAGACGAGGAGATCCAGTGGCCGGTTGTCTTCACTCCAAACTCCAGCCTCAAGTCCTCCTTAGCCTCTCAGTAGTAAAGTCGGGAAAAGTTTTGAGATTGAGCATCCGGGTTTCTAAAGGGACGAAAGGCGGACCCAGGCTCTATTTCCTTTGAACAGAAAACTTTTCCATTTGATGTGACTGAGCAAAGTTTGGCCACTGTGTATGTATGTATATGTATGTATATATGTAGTACATACATGGCTTGGGCTTGGTGGTGGTGGCAGTTAGGCCTCGTCAGTCAATCCATGTCCTTCCTTTTGTCATTCCATAATAAATTCTCAAACAGGATCATGTTATCAAGTGAGTTTCGCTTTGAAGGCAGGCGGAACCAAATATACACGTCATGCGCGTGTCAAGTTTCAATATATGAGACTTTCATTAGGACCAGGTATAATTTCAAAGCGCAAAATACTCCTAGTTTCATCAATTCTACATTTTAGGTGAAGTCCTGCATCGCATTGCAGTTTGTAGTCTATGAAGTCAAATATCCCTGCGGTGAAAGTAGTGAGGCGTAAGTCGTAATTTGTAGTAATCGCTTCCGCTTGAATCCTTTAAAGTGGATTTACGTCAAGCGTTTGACATAGAAGTATATTTTGATATATTTCAAAACGTAGCTTGTAGGGCGTGTAGCTCATCCGTTCTATTTAGGCCGAACTTTTTTTTTGATCCCAATGAAGTCATACGCTAGGCTCAACCTTTTTGTGGTTAAAATACTTCGTTACTCAGTTAGTCGTTAGCCACTAGGAAGTATTTGTATAAGAGCAGTTAGTAATATGGGAGAAAATCTTGGACAGCAAGTTGTTTGCAAAACTTAGCAGCTTAACATGTAATGGTAAAACAGTTTAATGGATTCTATGGAGTACTTCGTAGCTCCCAATCCTGTGCCAAATAACGTACCTGAGGTTGAAAAGTTAGCTGTGGATGTGTTAAGAGAGTAATTCCTCATAGTACCTTTGTTTATGGGTTCTAAATTCAGGAATCTAATGAATTTCCCAGGCACTATTTGCATATCAGAATTTAGTCTCACTGGACCTATCTTGACTACATAGCATGATCCCACATCCCACTAGTTTTTTGTACAAGCACATTGGCTTGGAATTTGTTGTAGTTTGTGCCTCATTCACTCAGACAACTCTCTTTGCTTCTATGATTAGTATCATTTGGTAGAAAGTGTTTTATACGTGGAGCCGAGTCTCTTTTATCGTTCCAAACTCTAACTCCAGCCTGCAGCAGGAAAACTAGGACGTAGGTTGGTATCTACCGGTTGAGAACGAAGTTAGTTGAGCCAAACTTTCTCCATCTCCAGCCTCAGCCAGCCGGTGAAAGTCTGTGAGTTTTAAATTCGATTTGGAGATGGCTCTCAGGAAGTCCAAGTTTTTGGTTCACTCCGATTAGATTCCGATCCTGGATGACTAACCCACATACATACATCTGCATCTCTTCAGAAAGCACATGCTTCATCCTAACGTTCTACAATAATGTGTAGTGCAAAGGTATGTACAGATGTCCTTAGTACGTTAACAGTAATGAAATTACGGAAGTGCTTACTGTATTCAATTCTGTATCGAAGATACATACAATAATGGACTAAAAGTAGGTATACAAAAGTTTGAACAAATCCCTTCCGAGGCTGATTTGCCGTGTCCTTTACCAATGAAAGGAATTGTCTATTTCAAACAGAACATAGGCCAATGAGGACTAAAACTAAGCAATCTTTAGCTTATTTCTTTGGGGAATTTGGCATTTCTATTTGAATGGATGAATGAGTAGAGTATCATCCTTAATATTCTAATACTGTTATTTTCTGCTATCTCATTTTTGATCAATGGAACGTAAAGTTATGAAAAGCACAAGTCAGCTCTGTTCAGTATGCAAAATAAGATTCCAACACAGATAAGAGACACAGAGGGTTAGCTTAGAAGTAACATGATTTATTAAAAAAGTTGTCCTGTGTAATAAATGAGGCTCAGCGTCCGTGTATGCCGGACAGCGTGGCGCATGTGTTTCCTTACTACTATTGGGTACAACAACAAAGCTATTCCGTCGTAATCTGGTCCTTTGTTCATTGTCCACTCACCCCAACGGGGCGGACACAGCGTTTGGTTTCAGGAGAGGCCCAAAGTAAGGACTCAGAGATCTTCCCCTGGAATAATACTCCAAAAATTGCAGTATTTCTTCTATATGAATTCGGAGCAAATAGATAATAATTCTGGATCACGGCGCCCATGCCCCAGAGGTCCTAAATCATGATTATCCTTTCTAGTCCCATTGACTGACCATTCTGCGCTACGAGTTAAAAACACAATTCTTGGACCAAATGAACAACACGGCGTATGATCAGCCAAACTAGCAACTCTAAATTCGTAGTAGGCGTTATGATGACCCTAATGGATTGTACGCCTGTGTGCAGTGAAATTGCCTAAAGACATTACTCATCTGCAACTGAACCTTTTAACGAGCTTATGGGTTTCAGGCTTTATACCAGTTTTATTGTTTCTGCTCTGTGGTACCGACTCTGGACTTCTCTGGCTCTCCGTATTAAAAACATTAGTCAACCCTATTTTTACCATGGGACATAACACGGAGCAATGGAACCGCCAATAAAGAAACAGTCAATATGGCAACCATAAAATTCATATATGTACGTTCAACTACTCGGGACGAATTACAGCTAGTAAGTAGATGTTATAATGTTAGTACACAGTCCAGAACATTACACGACAGGAAAGGGATCTCATGTCACTATTTACTTGTAAGTAACTCTATAGAGTTCACCTACCGCTTCAACTTTACGACGCTTTCTAGGCACGCGTTAGCGGCGCCGTAGTTTGTATTTCAGCTCTTTCCTTTACATCAAGAGCATTTTAAAATGTATTCTTATTAGAAAATGCAAAATGGCACAATTGGTACTAGTACATACCGACATCAAATTTGTAAAACTTCTAACCTAATACACATTTTACCCCCAAATTAAGCGTTACTGGATGCTTAACATGGGTCGGCCTGTTTAGGTCGAAGTAAATTTGAAGCCTTGTCAAGCTAGGAGGCTTGGCGGCTGGTAAAGAGAGGATTTATGGATAGGCCATTAGCAAGGATTCTTAAATCTAATTATACTATCAAAGTTCTTACACATTACTGTCTAGGGCCAACTAATCCAATAACAAGTTTTCCTCTTATTTGAGTCCGGGTGCGGGTTCGTTGGTATTTGGTACTACCCGAATGTAAACAGGACACAACGAGATAGAGGGCTCAATTGGTTTGTAACATGCCACACGCAATAGGCCGTGAAACATCTCAGTTACAAAAATAGCCCAGACTTGACGCAAATGCGTACCAGTCCCGTCCTCTGGGCTCATTTTGGGCCTTTGGCGTGTCAGCAGTTCGAGTATAAGTACGGAAACTAGTGTCACCGTCAAATAGGAACATAAGTTTGAAGTATGATTGAAAACTGATTTACAATCGTTGGAGAAAGGAGCTCCTATTACTTTGCCGCCACTGATTTAGTGGGGAGTGAGGGATTATATAGGTAGTATACCTAATATTTTTAGTATGCTCTTATAACTAATTTAAGATAAACATGCTTGAATTAAGCCATTAGTATCCATATTAAGTAAACTTACTGTTGATAGATTAAATTAGGTTAGATTTTAACCAGAAAAAGCGCCTTGTTCCACTGAAGGCTTAGATTTCACTTAAGACAGTTAATATTATTATATTATTACGAATTAACTTCACCTAACCTGGTCCAAACCAGCTAAGCGTAATTTACCTTTGTGAGCAAAGAAAGTATAGCTTCATTGGAGTCAGCCATCCATTGCCAGAGGTTACTGACAGTTAAGGGTTGATACTAAATTGAATTCGTATAATGAAATATATAATATATGTATATACTTAAGGCGTCTGTGGTCTCTCAGTTCCGTGTACTTAGAATTATGTATGCATTTACAGAGTACAATATCTACATAATAAAAACGTAGAGGTAATACCATGGCCTATATAACCAGAATAACACGGGCATCAATTGCAGAAGGTTTAACGCTTGCTTGGAGCCGTCAAGTGGTTCGGAACACAGGTTGGTCTTGAGAAAGATGAAGGTCCCTGTAAGCCGAGACTAAAGTGGCCCAATTCCACCGGCGGCGGCGGCGGCCATAAAGACGGACCTTTTATTGTAGGGCCAAGTAGTGGAGAGCCAAGCATTACTCACGTGCTGGATAATTAAGGAGTTCGAGGAAGGTCCATGTGTTTGGGATTAAAAGGAGCATTTATTAGACTACTCCTGTAGTCAGGCCGTATAAATAGAATAGATGAGCGGGACGCAGGCGCTCCTTGGCCCACTCCCGCCTGCATGGCCCAGTGAAAAGCCTCTCGTCATTTCCCACACTTTCACTCTGGCTCTTGACAGTGACCGGAATCCACGTGTCCAAGTGCTTACACAGAGGAAGGCCCTACGCCTCCATTTCAGTCAAGACTCTTATTTAATAGGAAGAGCTGGGAGCCCTTATGGGATCCGGCTCTGATTAGAACCTTCATAAGGTAGGTAATCTTCGACATTTTTAAGTCATCTGTCACATGCCCTGGTTTTGCATTGCATTTACCCGCTGGAGCTGAATATATTTGGCCAAGGGCTCTGTAAGGTTTTCAAAAATAAAATATTTTGCCTGAAAATGCGGCGCCCAAATTGGGAATAACTTAATTCTGAAAGTGTGTGCTTATTTTCCGTGGTGAAAAAAAAATCGCAGATGAATGTTTTCGCAGAAACCCGTATCATTCAATGCTCAACGGAAAACATTTGCGCGTTGTAGTCCAAACCTAATCTAACTTATTCGAATATATTAGCTAACAGTAACTTATCTTAATACTGTTGAGCATAACTAAACCTAACCCCGATTCAAGTAATGATTTGGATTTTGCATCCTCCATCTTCGGATAAACTACATACTTTTTTCCGGTACGAAATTAGCATAATGTGTTAAAGTAATAAATGTATGAAAGTAAGGGCGCAGCTAGTATGAGTACTTTCTATATACTTCTATAAATGAATGATTAGTACAAACACTTTATAATTTGCATCATAATATCATAATATGTTATGTACTCGGACAGTATCGTGCCTTACTGTACGTTAAAAGCTTATAAGTGCTCAATGTAATTAGAATTTTATCAATTTCCTATTTTTCAACCGGTAAGAGGTGACGTTGACTGTTTTATTACGACATAAGCCCCACTTCGACTATTGTGGCGCCGTTTGGAGACGTCTCGAGTCTCAAATCCGGTAACATTTGGCGAGAATCAAAGTTTTCGGACTATCTGTCCAGACCAATGTCGGACTCCCAGCTCCGTGATCCTCCCCTACTTTCTTATCTTAGAACAATGGCCAGCTCCATTTGTTTGTGTTTATTCTTCACATTTGGGGCTTTATGACTAAACTTTTATTTATTCAAGTCCGCAAGTTTGGGAAGATAAGGGAAGTTTCTCCCAGATCCGCTTTCCCGTGGCTCGGTGAAAAAGTTGGGAAGGTGGCTAGGAAGGAGGGAGGGTTGTCTCGATGCTAAAGCCTTCTCAGCCTTCCCACGGTTCTTTCCCTAGACGTCTGAGCTAATTTGAAATTGTCCTCTAATAAGACTTAGGTCCCACTGTGTATTTAGGAGGACTACTGGCTTAATGTGGGGGGACCGCTGAAACTGTAAATGACAGTATTAGGGGACGACGGGGGAAAAGAGGGAAATTAGGCTGAGCTCTCACTTTCCCCGACTTTGTTTACAATAGGCAAGACAAGGCTAATCTTTTTGAAGTGTGCTGAGGCAATGTGTTCTGGAGACGGGATACCTACGGCCGTCCTCCATTATTAATTATTATTAAAGCTTAGGCGGGCTTTAGGCAGCTGAACTTCTATTCTTATCCTTAATATGTACAGCATCCCATATCTCCTACGTAGAAATAATTTGTCCGGGACTACATAAAGAAGACCGCGTCCACCATAATAGGGTCTGTGTGGTTATAGTATACTATACAAAGCCTACCTATTAAACATATTTATATGTTACGGCTGCTTCTGAAATGGGACAGTTCCCTGTGGCCTCGTCATGGTCAGTCATATTGAAATATGTTAACACTTAACCTTGTTACAGGTTATTGGCTCAAATACAAAATCTGTATGCTTTTAAAATGGCCATGGCATGCCTAGAAATCACTTTTAAATATATTATTTCTCCCCAGAATTTTTCCCTTGATTTTGAGTAATTTCTATATCTACTGTAGTACTTGGACTTGAATATTACTCGGCTATGAGAAAAACTCTGCTGAGGCGGTTTTAGTGTATAACGTTGAGTTCAAGTTGCGTACGTTTGCGTACCTGTAGCATGTAGTGCTTCGAAAATTAAAATAAAATATAAATCCTGGTATTGTATTATTATTTCTGAAGCCTAAGAGCTATTAATGAGAGCAGAAAGCATGGAGTAACGTGTAGTGAATTTTGGACGCCAGAAACACGTGTTTCAAGGGACTCGCTGCTATGTCTTCCTAATTTGATTAACGGATTTCAATGACGGGGTAAGAGGAAGTCTGTGCATTGGATTATTCTGCTTCTTTTAATTGTTGTCTCAGCACTTGCCAATACTGACTAGACAGAAGGTCGGCTTTGAGGGAGAATCTTCAATTCATAAAGCTAACCAAATTGGATTAAGCTCAAACCTAATTCAAAGGAAGTGTCAATTTTGTTTCTCAAATGAGAATTTACGCTCCCTAACTTTTCTTGATGCTGTCGTACAAAGGAAAGTGAAATCCTGAAAGGAAAGTTTACCGCCTTTGTTAAGTAGCGGAAGGGGAATAAATAATTCGAGTTCGAGAGCTCCTAATCGCCTTAACACAATTATAAGTGAACTCCGGACCCTTACAGTTATTTACATGAAAAGTTCGATATTTGTATTCCGTCTGATTTTCCACCCATTTGTCTATATCAGTCTAGGCTTACTTAATTTAGGAAACAATATATTATTTTCCTCTCCTCTGAGCCTACGCCAAGTTGGGTCTGGTTCTGTTGCAGCTTGCAGTGCTTCATTGCGGAGCAGGAGGACGTGTCTCAGAATATAAAGCGAAATAGTCCATAATATCTATTAATTCAATCTGCTAGACAGCTTAATTGAAAGGGCTCCGGACTTTGTTTGTGGGCCGTCCACAGCCCAAATAGTACAACAGAGGATGAGATGCAGAAGTACATGGATGACTAGAATCTTAATAAGAAAGGAAAAGGAGTAATGGTATGGTCCTCCTTTTCTTTTCTTCTTGGACTTCCAGAACTCTTGTCGTCACAAATTAGTGGGACAGGGCCTAGAAGTGGCTTTAATTTATTGTGATAGGAGAGAATTAAGGTTCCCTCCCGTAATTAATCCAGCTGTTGGCTCAAGGCTCAATATGCTTCCGTTTCTTTCCTTACCGTACGTTTATCCTACTTCCACTTTTAGAAATCACTGACGTATCTTGAGATTGTGCGGGACAGGAAGGACTTCAAAATTCACAGGAGATTGAGAGTTGAACATTTTATATGGCCGAAGTACTAGAATACTAGAATCCCACAGGTGGGCGAATGTTATTTTCCCGAATTCTCGCGTTGCCACTACTAGCACCTACTCTTGGCTAGCTCTTAAATGACAAAATTACCAAAATTAAATGACTTAGCGTACAACTATAATTAAAGGAGTTTTAAGGATCATATGTCATATTAGCAGTTAATAAATTCTAGCAGTTATAACGGTCGAGGGAAGCTTTGGCAAGGGAAGAATTGGAAACACGAGACAAATCCTAACCACGTATTGTATGTCGTTTTACAAATTGGTTGAATTTAAAGCAAACTTTCCACAAAGCTTCATTTGGTCATTCGGATCTCATCGTAAAAGGACCTCAAGTCGATCAGTGGTTATCTTCTCCTTCAATCATCACGAACAAAGCTGTTCCCAAAATCTCCCATCCCCGTTATAACAACTGCATAGTAAATAGTAGGTAGAACTAACTTCAACAGGTTCATTTATGTTATTGGTTCAAAAAGTACAAGACAAGAAGTATTAGTAAGTTCATTGAAAAATACCGCCTGTGTTATCGGGGTCTAAAATTTACCAATTATGTGCTACTGATATGCTAGGAAATTCTTTGTAATAAGTTTGAGGTCAATTGTATGACCCATATTAGATATACATGGGGTCAAAGGTTAACGGATGAGTCACTCCTATCCCTATCCTGGCAACTGGTACACCAATGGGAAGCTAATTTTATGCAAATTCCGAAAATATATAACACTTGACCTCTATGACCGTGAAGGTCACAATATTTACTTAAGGGAAGTGTGTGACCTTCATCGCTCTCACACGCTTGTTTTCAAGTGCTATATGTAACTCTATTTATAGTCAGCATAAAATTAACTTTCCATTGATGATCATATTCACTCGCTTGCGTATGTATGAATGATATGTTGACCTTTGACCCTGCATTTTCTGAGACCGGAAATGATCGAAAACTGTAGGCTCTACGGTATAGAGGGAAACATGTGGTTAAAAACCGATCACGATGTCATGGGCCCTAATATCTTATGGACTTTCGCCCCTGGCCATAAATTACACTGACCCCAGGCCTAGGCTAACAACTCCATACATGAAATTTAAGTCCCCTCATCAGCCCTTGCTTCAAAATTGAAACCAGGAGTTTTGCTTGTCTTCCCTAACTTGAGACTTTCTTCGGGTTCAGCATAATTTATTTTGGTCTCTCTCTGGAGCCCAGATGAGTCCTGGAAATCTATAAACCTGCTCCTCTGCCTTCATCAGGACGAAAGTGTGAGGGAAACATTTGTTTGTTCTTCTAGAATGGGACTTGGAAGTTCCGTGGCCTAAGGTGATTTATGAGCAGCGGATGTAAGCTCCAGTAGTGGGATGTACAGGTAGAGGCGAAGGACTCAATACCCAAGACCAAGATCCATTTCTTGCCCAGGCCAGGTCCTCGGATTCGGAAGGACGGAAGGACTAATGACGTTCTGCGGAGAGACAAGGAGTCCCACAAAATTGAATTTCCTTTCCCAACTAATAAGCATGTCGTAGAAAGTAGAAAGTACGGCATTACACTCTGTTCACAGCACAGTTCCCAGGCCCATTAGGCCTCCCGGTGTCATTACATGGTTCAAATTAGAGCCTCGTACAAAAGGCCCAGCATTTTCCATTTCCGTAAACCATAGCCGCCGATCGCATTAACGGGGGTTCCATAGGTTTAGACTAGATCGGTCCTGCTGTTTCTAAGTCACCCGCTCTAAGCTCAATATGGAAGGGAGTCAAAGTTCTCCGCTCCGGCATAGGACGTACACAAAATACAAAATGAACAAGATAAATTATGGCCTCCCGAAGTAACACTTCATGGGGAGTTAATCTAGAGGCCCAGTAACTCCGAATAGGCTACAACTCGGCTTTCCAACCCAGTTACCTTAGAATTATGTTTTCTGGGAAAGCCAACCCCATTCATCTAATACTACCATGTACATAGTGGGGTACCTATGTACATAAATAGATAGAAGGAGTTAGTCTATTTGCTTAGACCCCTCTGAGCCCTGCCCTTGATTCATGGCTACTACAGACTTCCCTCCCTCCATGGAGCTTAAAGTGTTTTATATGGACAGGGCAGACCGTAAAACTGTTCTGCTTAGTGCTCACTGCTCACTGTCCCAAGCCCCAATCCCTATTCAAAGGGCTTCCGCCTCTGTGCCAGAACTCTGATCAAAGTATTTTCCTATTCTTTGAAATTACACAGTAAAAGCACTCTGGAATTAAATATTGTCAAATCTAATGTACAGCTGGATCTAAATAGTAGAAAGCAAGCGGATTCTAGTAATTCCAGTATGCGGTGAAGTATTCATGCCGATACTGAGAATAACGCTTACCAACTCTTACTTTATTCATGTATGTATTTCAAATAATCTAGTTTGCCTGTGAGGCAAACTTGCACGTTTTATGCCTTGTTTTCCAAAAGTCAAAGAATGAGTTCTTGGGAATACCACAATACAATGCCTACCATCATGTTGGGAACAAGTTTTCTTGTTCGTTTCTTTAATTAAAATTGAACAAATGAGTGGAATTGTTCAATTACTGGAAAGTAAACTACCTTATTTTGTCTTGGTTAGCATCTCGATTGGGAAACCATTCCCATGCATATTCATAGTTGTGTATGTGTGGGTATGGGATGGGTAGGTATAAGTATACTCATACCAGCAGCACTCATACAAATTCGGAATAGTATCATTCCTTGTTTATTACGCT
>JAQFZY010001037.1:0-18712 GCA_034696285.1 Hypogastrura burkilli
ACTTGAGACACCGCCTCCTGTTAGCCCTAGATGGGCCTTTCAGAACCTCTTTAGTTTGTCGGCAGTTGGTGGTCCCTCGCCATCTAGTCTCGTGACGTCGCCGAACTAGCCCATCGATGGCAGAACTTACTGAATAGTAGTTAGTTTGGGAAGTGGGAATCTATACTTATTTCATTAATCATTTAAATTATATACCTTTTTTTTGTTACAGATTAAAAACTACGATCCTAGATATAGAGATTTTTCTACAGTTGTCGAAACTGCGGCGAAGTCATCGGATCCAATTTATCGACAAAATTCAGCCCAGATTCAGAGCAAAGTGAATGAAGCTTTGAAGAAAACTCAGTCGTAATTAAATTATATCCAGATGATTTAATAATCAGCTCATACTGTAGTTAATAGAGTTAATAGTATCAGCAAATATATAGCGTCTTGTAGAGATTTATTTATACTTACTAATACTTACCTTTGGTCAGTCCATAACTAATCTTCGAACAAAATGAGTGAATCAGTTAAACAGAAGCGGGCGGATGAGTTTAGCAACAACTTTTCGAAAGCAAAGAACTTGATTGTCAAACGCATCGATGATCTTACTGTTGATGACCCAGCACGTACTGGAGAGTTGGCATCTAAATTGACTCTAATTTCCAACGATATACAGCAAATGAGTTCATCACTCAATGACGCAACATTGTTTCTTCCCTCGTATTCTATCAAGGTATGCACAAGGACAAGGCTAGAGTCTCAATTGCTTTTCACTTTATGTATGCCCTGATTCCAAACATAAACCATTATTTATCTTGAAAAAAGTATTTTTATTGTACCAGACACGACAGGATGAACTTCGTGTCTTGGAGCAAGCTCTCACAGATAAGGAGAATGAGCTCGTCCCGAAAAAGAAATTTGGATTTAAGCCGCGAGCTGCTCCGGCCAAAACAGCAGCCGAAAAGAAGGATGTGACAGTGGATAAAGCGGATATTCCAAAGGAAACATCACTAACAGTAAGTTGAGTTATTCAGTCCGTATGACGGCACTTAAATAACAAATGTAAAATGTAATACGTACCAATTTTTTATTCGGTAGGACAATGCGAATTTCTTGACTATTGAGAATACTTCCGACGATGTACTGACTTATGAGGACTCTCAGTTACATAAAAATGATGTTTTGATTCGTAATTTGGAAAATGTGAAAGTGTATTTGAACGGGAGTCCATCATCACTTCGTCTTTCAAAACTCAAGAATTGCACTCTTGTTTGTAAGTATTTGTTTGATCATGTTAGTAGTAACTGGATCATTCTTTGCGCCTACTTTATACCTGTAATTTTTATGAACATTTTTTGCCTTGAAGGTGGACCTGTGTTCACTTCCGTATTTATTGAAGAGTGTAAGGACTGTGTGATATTCGTATGCTGTCAGCAGCTACGGACCCACACATCTGAAGGTCTGGACGTGTACCTCCGTGTCCGGGCAAGAGCCATTATTGAAGACTGTACTAAAATACGCTTTGCCCCTTACACGTGGACCCACGAGAATTCCTCTGAATTACACCGCCTCACTGGAATGGATGAAAATTTGGAAAGGTGATTTGCGTTTAAAAAAAATCTGTACAAGCTTTAAATCAACTGGTATACGGTATTTATATGTTGATTTGATATTGCAGTTTCGACTGTATTGACGATTTCAACTGGCTCGCATTTTCAACGCCATCTCCAAATTGGTCAGTTTTGCCTGAGGATGAGAGAGTTAAACCTCCAGTCACCCATTAATTGTATCCCTGCTTCAAGTTTCAAGTACGAATTTGAAATGAAAATAATGAAATGGTGGCTACTACCTGGGTGAGGAATAAATCTATTAAATAGTTGGGTGAATATATGCTTACGAACATATTACAAAATAAATAGCAATGGCGAGGAGAGTTGACTGAGAGGTTGAAGAGCAAGGACTCAGAAGTAGTTTTATTAGACAGAATAATAAGTTACGACTACGACTAAATGATATTATATCAAAATCACAAATTGCGAAGCACAAGCAATGGAGGCAAGTTGCTGATCGATGCTACATGCCACACGGCTAACCCTTAATGTCATACTTACTCGCCCTCTCATAAGCGCTAGGTGTTAGAAAACTGTACCAACCCAACAAAATATATCTATAGTCGGCGTCTTTAGTACTGTTAAAAGCAGTACCGATTCGGACATCCAAGATTTCGGATGTTTTTATCAGGAAATTGTTAAATTTTTCCGGAATCCCTATCTGAACTAGCCCGGCGTCGAGCTTATCTTTCAACAAACTAGTTGCATTTCTACTGAACTCCTCCATGAGTATCCAGTCAACGTTCATTGAATCTAACACTCCCAACAACTCGTAATTTGCTGTTTGGTGTCCAAAGGCTGCAACCCGCTCAAGGGACGGGAAAATCTCACTAAAATTGGCATACACCTCTGGAGACAAATGACAGAATCCTAATGATAAGTCATTGGCATTCGTCAGAACTATAGGACGTGTATACGTTATCGTGAAACTGCTTAGTGAGAGTAGGGTCACAGATTTGGGAATATCAGAAAGGTCAATAAATTCTCCTGGAAGATCTACGTATAGCTTTTTGAGCCTCGGTAAATTCTGTAACAGCTGAGAAATACTTCCATCACTAACTCTCACCTCAAACAAGTTTAAATACTCAACAGAACTTCGGATGGATGCTCGTGTAATATTACAAGTAGACAGAGCTAGATTTTGATAATCCCCTTGTATCTTTTGTAGAATTTCTTTACAGTACGGGACATAGAGTCCAATTTCGTCCTTCCCTTCCCACTTGTTCCGTATTACTTGGATCAATTTAAAACCGTTCACCGAATAAATAATGTCGACGCCCAAGTTGCAAATATCCTTCACGTCCCACGTCACGCCCTCCGCTCTGTCGAAGAATAAATTTGAATGTAGCTTGTTGACCTCTTGGTAACTCCCGATATCGTCACTGTTCTCAATGAATAGATTAAGTGTAAAGGATTTGAGTCCAGAGAAGTAAATCCGCTTAAAGTCACCGGACATCGTAAAGTTGTTTAGTCGGAGGGCTTTGAGCTCAGTAAATCTTTGCAAGGACTCCGAAAAGCTTGATGAGTCCGGAATATGAACGTTTTGAAGGAGTATTGAAATTAGAGTGTGTGGAATTTCAATTGGTAGGTTTTCGAAGCCAAGGAAATCCGTGTAACTTTCCGTACTACTGTCTCCGATAAAACGGAAGTCTCCATTTAATAAGCTGACTTCACCTTTCGGCTCCTCGAGCAATAATGTAGCATTTGTCACAGTGGTCCGGTTCTGGGTTTGATCCGATACATATTCGTATAGCACTGAAATATTTACAATTCCAATTACTATGCTTTTTTAATTCATGTTCGAAAATCGCTGTTTTAACAACATTTGGGTTTGATTATTCTTTGTACTTACGTAAAGCTTGTACAGCGACAATGAAAAATACGGATAGGACCACTCCAGCTGTCTTCCATAGTTTGCTAAAGGATTGTACAAATATATATGTATATATATATACATTTTGATTAAATTATTACAGTATCACAAACGCAGGCCTGTAGTTGGACTTACTTACCAAGATGTCTGGAGTCTTCTATTTTCTTTAAATTGGTCGCTAAGTAATCGGTCACTTTCCATTGTTCCAAGTTTTAAACTGAACTGTATATTCGGGAAGACGTAGTGTGAGAAGCACTATCTTGGCCCAATGATCTAATATAAATGGAATTTACTTCAAGTAATTCCTCTTTTCTGTTCCTTTTTTTGCAGGTATTATTAGGATGCTAGTATCCAGCGGAACTGGTTAACCTTGTGTCGTCTGCCCCTGCACTAAACAAGTAACCTAATACAATGGCTTTATGGCTTACAATGGAAGAACTTGTATGGACTCATCATATTACAGGCTCCTGGCTCTTGCACTAGACAAGCTTCATTTACTATTCAAGCTCCCTTTCCTTATTACAACCAATATCTTACATGCAGGTGATACGACTAATCAATAAAATGCGTCTGAATTCGTAAGCATTTTTGTAAATCGGTTTTTTTATTCATGGGTTCCACAAATAAGTAAAAGACGCACACACACAAACACACACGCACACACAACACTACCTACTAGTACATTCAGATTTATAATGGCTGCTACAGTTTACAGTATCAGTTGTAAATAATTTTTACATGGATCATAATTATACCCCTGGTTGAAACTTGCTAAACGTAAATATATCCTATATTCTAGACATACTTTTTTGTTGTTGAGCAAAAACACTATTTTCTTTATAGTAGTTCTTTAGAGGCAGTTGTAATTTGTTTCTTTCTCTTTTTGGTGAAACTGTGAAGGAATAGTGCTTAGGAAGAATTTGTATTACTTTACTGACTCCACTGAAGTGAGTCAGTTTGATTGTCCATAATTCGCATTCAGGTGTGGCTTACAAAACAAGAATATCAGTCAGAGCAATTGTTAGTTGCATTATAAAAGTTGGTTTTAGAGATTACCATACTTCAGGTCAAAACAAGAGAGAAGAGAGTGTTGAAGACAAAATTGTTCCCTATCCAATATTATGGCCACAAATATTACTTATTTTTAAGAACGTATAACGTAACTCTAATTAGCTCAGGTGGGAGTTGATAATAGTATTCATTGCATATTTGTTACAGTAGTGCCACTATTTATTTAGTATGTACAGACTATAGGCACATACTTAATTCTATATTGCTTCTACTTTCTAAGTTACTCCTACATAGTACATAATAATTTGTATTCACAGGAGTCACTGTTCTGTTTAGTCTTACTCATAAGTTTAAAGCTTGATTTCACGAAAGTACCTTAAAGTATTCATCTTCTATACTTACTAGTATTTGTAATTTGTTTTTGTATTCAACCGCACTGGTCACTGGCAATGTTTACCTTAGCTTGTCGTATGGGTTGTGTGAATAGGTGGGAGAGTAAGGCTACGAGGTATACATATTTATTTAGTAGAACTAGTAGTATTGTCTAACTGGCTACGGTAGTTGTATAATTGTGTATTCTAAGATGTACTTTGTTGTTGGGCTTGTCGGAGTTTGGGAGGCTTGGGCGGCCGGGGTGGGACTGGGAGCTCTTTGGGGATTGGCTCCGGCCTGGCCGCCTGTGGGAGCGGCCTAGACTTGGACTTTGTCTGCGACATCAGGGCTCCGTCGCTGCAGAGGGCCTTCAGAAGCGGGAGCTCCATTGAGTTGATCTTAGCACGGAGGCTTGCTAGATCCACACTGGGGGAGTTGGCCTGAAAATGAGAAGCAGAGTTGGAATTAGTGTCAGAGTCATAGGTCATAGATAGAATTGTTTGAGGTTCCCCTTTATGAAGTAAGTCCAGTCACAGTGGTAGTTAATAGGACTGGGGTTTTATTGGGTTTTTATTTTACTTGGACTTAATGGAATTGTGTTCAAAAATGGGATCTAATGGGATAGTGTTTTAATAGGATGTAATGGGATTTTAAGCTGTTTAGCACTTTTCGTAGATTAAATCCCATCACAGCGGATGGGATTTCGTTTTGAATTGAATTAGATTAGATGGGATTTTGAAAGTTTTTATCCGACTTCATCACAGTAAGTCACACCCAACAACTCAACGGATCATATTAATTGTACACACTACACTTCTTACCGAGTAAGGAGGGGGCGGGGGGAGGTTATATATGGCCTGGAGCTTCTCCTCCACTTCGTGGGGCTGAGAGTATAGGGACTCCTCGGACCGGGACAGTAGTTTCATCCGAATCCGATCGTCACTTGGGGACAAGTTGGCAAAGATCTTCTGTACAGCCTTCCGCATCCCGTTCTCAATAAGAATTTGATTGTGGTTCTTGGGGACCGCAGGGGCGGAATGGGTTGAAGCGGCGTAGTAAATGGGCGGCGGGGAAGACAAATGGTTACTGTCGGCCAGGGTCTGGGCTGATGCAAATTTCTGCAAGTTCTCTGCATTCAGGCCCGCCCCGCTCCCATTAATGGCGTAGTATCCCTGTGAGGAGGAGCACTGGGACGTATTGGAGCTCATTGTGGCGGGATTGTAGAGATGATAGCTGTTGTTCTGATGTTGGTAGTAGGACGGGGCAAGGGAGTTGGCACTCAGGCTCTGTTGCTGGGGATTTGGGAGGGGCCGTGGGGGCTTCTTTTGCAAATTCTGGCTCATTGAGGACCCGGCCCCGGCTGGGAATGGATAGCTATAAGGCGGGGGTAAGTACGGCGGCGGAACCTCATTCAGAGACGAATATGCATTGAGCATTGAGCCGCCAGCACCGTTCCCAGATACCGTTGTCAGGCTCAGGCTCTTGGAGTCCAAGTACTCCTGGATTGAGGTCCTGGGATCTTTGGGCGGGAAGTGGACGTAGTCGATATCCGAATAGAGCTGGGCCTTGAACTGTTGAATATCTCGGGCTCGTTTGGTTGCTGGACATTTTGACTGTGGATGATTACTGGGACAGGGGACGCCTGTCCTTGAGTATGGATATGGCAGACTGTTGTTGTTATGCTGGAGCTGGGGATGGTGGTATTGGGGGGCTTGGCCATTTTGAAGAGCCGTGCAGCTGGTAGCTGGATGCGGATGCACTATAGGTGCTCGTGACCGCTCATTCAAATTCTGGAGCCCAGCCAGGAAGCTCTGTACGCTTCCACTCCCACCCCGATTCCTCACATTTGGGGGCAGGGCACTCTTTGACTTGTGAATCTGATTACTTGGATGTCGAGTGGCCCGGACGTCAATGTAATTGTTGGGCCGAACTATGACCGGAGTTGAGGATTTGGGATAGAGTGGCGGTGGCGGGAGCTGTTTTCGGACCGGTCGAGGCCTGGGCCCCGAGCTCTCTTCTGAGGAGACCGTGTCATAGATGTTCTCTACGCTCTGGGAATGTTGGAGGGGCAGAGAGGTCACGACGTGGGAGCGAGACCTAGCTCGTGGCGGGATTTGGGAGCCCCGGTAGAGTATATGGGCCTGACTTGGAATTGCTACTGGGGCCTGGGTAGCATAGGTTGCCTTCTGGATCAGGATCTGGGGTTTGGTCGTGATGAACCGGGCTGCAACGGGCTGAGTAGTTAGCATTAGCTCGGCCCCAGGCATTAACTTCTTCGGTTTCGGCGGCGGCTCTGGCCTATCGTCCTGAACAATTGTATTGAGCCCTATTGTTGACCTCGACGTCGGCTTCGTAACGGCTAGCTTGGAAAATGTTTCGCTGATACTTTGGCTTGGCCTTGGAAGCGTACGCATATTGTTTGAGCGTATGTGTGGCGGGATTGGCGGTGGAGCTCGAGGGCCGCCTCCAACCTCGCTGACGTTCCCACAGCTCTTGTGATGACTCTTGACGAACTTCCAGAGCTTGTTCTGCGTTGGTCGCTTGGGCGGTGGCCGAGCCAGGAGTGGAGGGAGCTGGACGTAGTCTGAGTCAGTCTCAAAGTTGTCACTTACGGTCCGAGTGCTAGGATACCGGCCCTGGGTTAGTCGATTGTTCAGATCATTGTAACCACCGTCCGTCTCATCTTCTATGCTCTTCTTGGGCCGCAAGCACTTCAGAGAGGCCACTTTGGGTGCCAGGTTAGTCTTCGCAGAAAGGAAAGGCTTCTGCTTCCCGCAGGTCTTCTCTTTATTGTTTGAAACGACTTGTGGCTCGGCCTTGTTCTTGGTCTCAGACTTGATAATGCGGGGCCTCGGCTTCGGCGGTATCATTTCAGTTCCATTGTTCACGTTCCCTCGTTCAATGCTACAGTACTCTCGTTCCTCCGGCTCAGTCTTGGGATCCTCTGAAATGTCGCCGTAAATGTGCTGCCCATCCTCGATCGGCTTCTTTAGCCTAACGCTTCCCTTCTGCCCTGAGTCACCGTTCATAGGCGCCTGCTCGTTGTTCACGGAGCCTGTCAGTGTCTTCTCACTGGCCATGGATAGTGTGTTCTGATGTATGGGCTCCATGTTGCTCGGAGATTCATCATAGTTGGACCCAAGCTCGAACCGCTCAAACTCGTCCTCCTCAACGACGCAGGAGTTGCACTTGCAGTTATTCCCAGAGCAGAACCGCTTCTCGCTTGCTGCAATCGTTCGGACCAGAAGGGAACGGCAATGACCTGAGTCCTCGCAGTCCTCGCAGTCCGAGTCGCAGTACCATTCACGTCCTTCGTCGCCCTCAACTGTCCCCCCTACGACCACGCCCCCATGGTGACGCTTATGACTCAGGGACTCCAGAGACGTGGAATTGGCCGTACTGTGGAGCGTTCGGAAGTCCTCTGAAAACAAATTGGATTCGTACATGCTTATCTATCTGAAAATTCTGGCGCACACATAGAACGTACATAGCTTAAGTTAGAATCTTGACCTCTAGGGATTTGTCATTGTGCCTTTATAGCGTAGTACGTTCGTACAGGAAAGAATATATATTTTACCAGGAAATTCAAAATCAAAGTCGTTAACTCAGTTGAAGTCGGGTTAGGTTTCGTTATATACTAAGCCGTAATACGTTAGTTTGAGAATAAGTTTGGCCATGTTAAGCCTTTCATGATAAATTTAATGTTTTAACAGTAGGGTAAGTCATGTTAGGTTAGATTAGGTTTGGATTAATATACTTTTGGAAAATACTATATTTATTCAGCGTAAACTAATACAACTTCTAGTCAGGTACACAGTTGACCAGCGATTGGACCCAACTCCTCACCTTCACTTCCGTCCAAACTATAGACTCGATCCGGGTCCGAGACGATGCCGCTTGAAGAGCTAATCACAGAAACCCTTTGATGCTCACTGAAGAGCCCGTCCGGCCATAGACTCAAGTCCAGCATCTTGTCATCATTCTTGGATCCCATTGACTCCCCCGCACTGCTCATCGTTGTCGTTGAAGATGACATTTTCTGCGTGGTCCCATAATCCGACCCGGTCCCATTGGGCCCCAGGATCTTGGAATTTGATAGATGGAACTGATGCGTGGATCGACATAGGAGGAGCAGGTGCCGGGGGACGGACTCACTGGCCCCATTAAATGATAATTTCTCCGTTGTGATCCCTGCAGCCGATGAGGCTCGTCCTCGGATCTCGAACTTCTTCCTCTGGAAGGGAAATTAGAAGGAATATTATAGGCATTCTCCAGGACTCAAGGGCCTAAGCCTGAGTTGATCAGTTGATGACCATGGGATTGGCTGCAGCTCACGTGCGAACCCAAGGGGGACACAACAATACTTAACACCTCCCGGCTATGTTCGGAGGGGAAAAAACGCTATCGCAAGTCTCCTGTCAGTTACTCCAGGCTCCCTTCTAATGTATCTCTATAAATCATCATTATCGGGGATCAAGGCCATCCCTTCAAAAAATTGAATTTACATTACAATACATTTGGTTCGTCTCCACTGGGCTCTTACCTCAAAGTAAAGCTTCGTAATTTTGGCCCAGAGGAAAGTTATTCGAGGCTGCTCTGGAATCTCATTCCGGCCCACTCCATTCTGTTCAGAGGAATCAAAGGAGAGGCATTAGGACTGGATTCGGAATCCTATTCTTACGATGGACGGACGGCTGGAGACTCTTGAATGCAGATGAATCCTACCTGATAAACCTCAATCCCTTTGGGGGTGACTCCGATCCAGGCCGGCCCATCCTTCCCGTCCTTGTTCCTTAGGCTCATGGCATAGAGATGCATGTTGTAGGTGGGCATGAGGGCTCGAATAAAAGCGGCCCTGGCAGGGTCGGGGCCCAGGCCAGCCAGTGCCTGATGGGCCCGGGCCAGGCCGGCAAAGGCCGCGGCGGGAGCCATGCCGTAGACGAGCTGGAGCCCTCCCGCCCATCTCGGGCCCTCCGAACCCGGACTCCAGTCCCCGACTTCGGCCTGAGAGGCAAAGGCAAGGGGCTGGATCAAGTTGGAGGAAACCCGCCGGGCACAGAGTAAGTTCTGTCGGAGCTGGAGGTAGTAGTGGAGCAAGGAGACGACGTCCCTGGAAACCCAAAGGAACAATCTTAGGAAATGGATGACAATTCAGAATAGGAAATACATGGAGCACGAGGATTCTGTCAGTCAGAAGTCAGACCATCCATCCTCCTTCAACTTGACCTCGCCCAATCTCGACGTGCTCTACTTGGTTCGAACGGAGCCCTCTTTGTCAAGTATCTTGCTGGGGCAAGGTTGACTTTTAGACAGGGCCTGAGCCTCTCGGCTAAGACTCAGGCCCGTCTCCTAACCATTCATCTTAGGAAGGGAGTCGTAAACCGTGTTATGACAAATGATTCCTGGATGACAAGATGGAACGTTAGTACTAAATGATTAATGGAGACGAGAGGGCTCGGCTCTATATTTAAACAAATATGGGGAAACGACGGGGACAAACTGCGGGGCAGGGCTGAAGGCTCGAATGAATGGGACTTTACTGGAATTTCCCATACTAATACTCTGTTAGAGGGCCCTGTCCTGACTACGCCGTTAATTGTGTCCGGTAGAGACCCTTCAGTTTATGGGACTTGGTACCTGTTGAGATATACTAACTTCCGGCGAAATATAATGATGATTCTGGTGACGCAAGTTATATACGTTGGTCATAAGCTAGGTTAGGCTGATATAAATGGTTGCTTAGGTTAGGTAAGGACATATTGAAGCTGATACAGTAGATTGGATCAGGACAGGTTGATGTAGGTTAGGTTATGTTCGGTTGATTTAGGCAAGGTTGGGTAAAGTTACTTTTAAATGTATTAGCTGCTCATTAAGCCAGTGTACTAAGCCAGTTTTCTATGGGAAGCCAGCCAGCCTGCCTTTAATTGAAATCGCCAATTGTTGCTCAAAAGTAGCATGCAGTTATCAGTCCTATTTGATCTCTGATCCGTAACTTCGAAACCAGCGTCTTTAGAATCCGTACACAGTTGAGGGAGCATAGTTCTGAAGAAGGGTTTCGTGTTTGGCGAGGGTCTCAGTGTCATTCGTGTGGATAATGGGGGAAACAATTAGTACTTTATGGGCCTCTGTCAATCAGGGAGTGAGTCTGTCGGTTGAAGGCGCGAGTCGTGCCTGAGTAAGCCAGTGCTATTTAGAGCCCCAATACAACTACGTAGAATCCAGGTAACTCACAAGTTTGAAGGTAGGGCGTCGAGGTAGAAGTGGACGCGGCAGTGGAGGACCAGGCCCTGCCTCTCCTGTAATAAAACCAAAAAAAGGGGAAAATAATCATCCAGCCTATTATTTGAGGTTTCAAATCTGGCTCATTTGGTGAGGCCAGCAGCCAGCCAGCCAGCCAGCCCCAGACTCCTTTTTCCCGGATAATGATGATGATGATGATTCTTCCAGAACTCGTTAACATTTTTTCACGGCGTCGGGGGCCGGAGTATGCAGAGAGCCTCTAGGGACTCCATGTCATGTCATTACGAAGAAGTACAGGTAGAAACAAAAAAGAGTCCCAATGGGCCCTTTGCATAACATAACATAACATTAACACACTTCAATTCTTCCCTCCTCCGCCAGGGACTTTTCTATTGTTGTACGAACGAACCAGCCCCGGCCCGTCCCTACAACAGACATGCAGGAGGGAAAAGCCTTGAGAGAAAGAATTTACTAAACGCCTTTACTTGTAGTAGTGGAATAATGATAGCGTCTTGGGAGGACACGTAAGACTAAGAAAGGCATTATACCCACTTTGGGCTGCTGGATGGAGCAGGTCCGTTGAATTCTCTGGAATAAAATAAAGGCGGATCCGACAGGACGGACGCACCTTGTAAGAAAGGGAAAAGTTACCTGGCCTGACGTGCCTTTTGAAAAACTCGTAAATTTTTATTTTTTTTTGACTTTGGACTCGGCTACCGGAATTACCCCGGCTTCGGCCAGGGAAATAAAATAAAAAATGCCGCTGGGCCATACATACTTTTTTCTACCCTCCTTTTCCTGTTGTAGGGTATAGGTGACGTAAGGGTAAATTATTGAGAACCTGTGCTCTAAACTTGATTTTTTGGGCTCAACCGGCTTAAGGAGCTCGAACCTTATGACATGAGACGAGGGCGAAGGCTGCAGTTATCTAATTGTTGGAACTTGGGTTGGAATTTGGGAATTGCCTTTTGGGTTTGGTATGGGAGCTTATACATACATATCTATTATTATAGGAATTTGCAGACAATTAAATATTTGTAAAATTGCATAAGGGTTCAAGCAATTCCACTTGAATTTAGCATTTCGTTTGGCGTCTAAGTCTAAGCGGGCAACTTTCAGTAACTGTAATCTTTCTTTAGCTTTTCTTAAATTTTTGAAATGTAAGCAAAATGGAATATGGCTATTATTATTATTATTTAATGCTTTTGGAATTTTTTTTATTTTAACCAAACGTAAAGTTTTTGCTATATGCATTTCGTTGTATAAGATTCTGGCACATTTTGTTCAGGTAACCATGTAAGTGTCTGTAATTATTCCTCATTTCAATTTCTTTGAATTACTCTAATTACTTTTGGCAAATATGTACATATCTGGTACTTCTATATTTTCTGTGTAGATAAAGCCCACATTTTTTGGGAAGCAATAAGTACAGTATACGAGCCCGTTGGAAATCCCCCAGGAGCCCTTTGAGGAAACTCCATTTCCCAAGTAATGATAAGTAGGTAGTAGTATAAGTGATGAAGATGATGGGCTGAAAATGATGGAGGATGGATGGAGCAGAGTGTTATAGCCTGGCCTAGTCAACATTAACATTCCTTTGGACCAGAAAAACAACTAATTGTCTTAAATAGTTATGGTGGGCTGGCTATAGTGGATCCCTTTGGCGTGGAGCCCATAACCCATAAGTTTGAGACCCAGGAGAAGATGTATGAGAGTTGTAGATTGTAGGGGGAAGGAAGGGGTCCTTCCAAAGGGCCCAACTAAATACCAACTCTGGAGTCTGGGGCCTATTCTTCCCCCAGGAATTTCTCCCTCTTTCCACGTCTTCCTCACCCATTCCTCTCTCTTCAAAGGAAATTAAAAAAAGGAAGGAAGAGCAGGGAAATAAAAACTACTATCATAAAAATGGAACCACATGGAATGCGAGAGGGATCGGCTGACACGGCTATGCCGTAGTCTGGCCTGGCTCCGACTCACACACTGCGCAGTGAAAGCATTGGACCGTCACACGCTCACAGCTCACAGCTCATCCAAATAGCCGCACTTGAGTCACAACTCAGAGGAGAAAGCACTTTCCGGTCAATGCAGAGTATGACCTATGACCTCTGTATTTCTGTGTAGTATCATTTAACGCAAATTACCACAAACCACAACAAGCATATCACAATAAGTGTTACTGAGGTTTTTTTTTACGTGAAACCAAAAAATGATTTTGATTTTGCTTTTGTATCTGAGTTTCAGAATTCAAATTCAAATGACAACCACTCCTATTTCTCGCATATTTTAACTTGGATTTTTCAATAATTTCGACGTATCTCATTGAGCGCACGGAAAGAGCTTAATTCCTATTAGAGCAAACATCTAGCACGCAGTAAAAATAGGATTCCAGTATATAGCAGTGACTGAGTTCGAATTCCCAAAGTGGTCACTCCGTATGCAAACTGTCCAATTTCCGAATCAATTTAGAACATTTATAATTACGGCGTATGAATACCTATTCTACGGAGTAATTTGTCGTATAAATAAAATTATCTCCTAATTTTGACTTGTTTCCGCTTATGTGGTTTTGATTCTCCGCTGCGATAACTTTAGCATTTAAATGCGCTCTAAGAAAATAGTGAAGCAAAAAAAAAATTATCTTAAACAAACTTGATGCATTGGTTAAAATTAGGCGAAAATACAATATCATTTTTAAAATTCATCCAAGTAAATACATGCAATAAATAGTCGTGCATCAGGTATCAGAAATCCGAAATACTTTGCCCGTATGTCTGGAATAATCTGGCGATGATTTGAGGGTAGGATAAATGAAGAAAACACGTTAACTTCAGATCTCTACGACAGCTGAAATAGCAGACCCGGGAAGGGAAGTTTTAGTATTAACATTGTAACCTGGGCCTTACTAGGCGAAGGAAAGGGAGGAAGAAATATACTACATCCTCTGACTGAACCTAAAAACTTAAAAACATATTCAGGATCATCCGGTCGGTCTGAAATACCGTAACGCCAGCTCAGGCCCTTCAAAGAATTATGTAGGTACTAGCTCAGCCCAAAGCCGTACCCAAAGGGAAACGAGGCGAAGAAAGCCCTGGCAGGCTGTAGTAGGTACTTGTTGCTCCTTCTCAAATTACCAAATTCCTCAGAGCTCAGTTTCCCTTTTCTCCTTTTCATCTTTCAGGGTTCACCTCGCACGCAAAATTAGCTTCCTAGGAAGACAAATAGCATTCGTCTGAGTTTCCGCTCTCGGACACTAAGGCAGGAGACGCACCTTGAGTCTTCCAGAAATCTTTTCGGAATGGCATTGGTACGCGTAGCACCTGTTCGAGCCATTTCCTGTGTACTTTGAGACGAACCTGAAAGGTGATGGCCTCACCTGAGCACAAGAGAGATCTAACCCAATGTTATAGCCCATGGAAATCTACCTACCTAAAATATCTACCTCGATTTGTCCATACCTTGGCATTACTTTAATTTGTAAATATTTGCTATTAGACTCAAACATATTCAGGGAATCTTAAAAGCAGATATGTATGTATATTCAGTATACGTGTGTTTCGTATAGTAGTGAAGCCTAAGCATAAGTATACTGTAGGCAGCTATGCTTGGCTTTCAGATATGGATATTGATACTGGAATTCGATTCGTAATTCCGTTTGATTGAAGTCGGGCCTCATTTAAATTGCAAATTATTTAAAAGAAACAAATAGCACTCATGCCAGCTCAGCTATGCATGTCAGCCTAACAATATAGGCAGTACACTCACAATAGGATTTGTGTTGACGAGCGTTTTATTAGTCCAAAGCCCGCTAAGGCATGGATACAATTGGGGTTTGGAGTCTTGATGCTGATTGACCGCATACAAAAAAACCTGTACTGCAAAAGGCATCCAGAAATCAATTCCTGCAGGTTATGGGCTTGTACATATGTATAAGTAGACGTGGAAATGACAAGACAAGAGGAGAAGGATCCTCAGATCCTTACCTAATATTGACGGTGCGGTGCCATAACATGCACTTACGAGAACTCGCAAATGGCATGACGAGTGACAACTGAAGATCCGCACACGAGGCTAATCCGATTAAGGTCATCCCTCTCCCCTCTCAATGCCATCTATGTGGCCTCAGAATTCCTTAACTATTCTTCAGCACTATCTCAAGCTATATTAAATAATTTTAATACCGCCCCCGGCCTCTGAAAACGAATTGGGCCTCCTAATTCTGAATGTAAAGGAACAAAAAGATGACGAGCCAGCCAGGTTCTACTATTATCTATTATCTCTCTATGAGATCCGTTAAATAATGCCTGTTTAATTTAAATACCTTTCCAGCAAATTGGAGTAGGTACGCATGATGCTCTAGAGGGGGCTATGCTGTAACCATGATTGTATGCAGCCCTAATTATTCGATTAGTCAGGCATTCTTGTCTTTCAAGGAAAGAGGAGCCTCGTGGATCGTGGACGTAGTGACTATTATTAATTTTTATTAGGGTGAATATATTATTACTGGCGGGGCTCGGCCGTAGCTATACCTAATAAAAAGTTCCCCAGGTGAGAAAGTGGCGTCCAAAATTCTCAAACTCAATTTGAGCTCTACATGGAGCAGGAGCTCCGTTCAAAAAAAATCTCATCTTTCATCCATTTAATACGGTTATTTGTACCTGGGCCCATGCTATCTTTCTTCTCACAAAATTAAAATAACTTCCCAAAGATTACTCTCCTTGAGCCGAGCTATTAGCGGCTCGAAGCCTAGCTGGATGGAATGCTGTTGGAAACCCCATACAAATTGTTATATAACAATAAAACATATCCGTAGCGTCTTCTAACTGTGAAATGTCACAGCTTTAGCCTTCCTGCCATGTTCATCGTGGAAGAGATAATCCGAGGCGTAGAAATTACAAAAGATCCTGATTAAAATTTAATTATATACAGGAGTGGGAGCAATAATATCAAATTTCGATTTTAAAGTAATATCTGCTATATTTAATAATTATATTAAACTTTGTATTCCTTGAAATAAACTTCCACATTTGACTTCAATTTCCTAAACAATCTCCAACATACACATAGGAAGAATGTCCTGTAATCTGTATCTGTGTAGAGCCCATGCATGGCGATGATGGGCCCTCAAGTTATAAATGGAAAGTCTTTTATTTTCAAAATGGGCCTTCGGCCCAGGTGTGGCGGAAAAGTGGGCGGGACGGTGGGCTACTATTCCTGTAATGTCCTTCGGAAGAATCTAGGCCCGTTGCTCTACAATGCCTGAGCCGAGCCTGGCCAGCAGCACAAAAAGGGGTATCTGGTCCATCAAGGCCTTTGTATTCGGAAGTGGAACGACGTCATAAAGATGTTCTTTTTAAAAATGAATGGTGGGACGAGAAAGTGGAATTTATCCCGAAGGTGGAGGGGAAGTCCTTCTCATTCCGATCCTGTCTCCACACCAATCGTAAAAAAGGATTTATGAAATAAGAAGGTTAGACCCTACTACCTACCTAGAGAGAAATTCCAGGTAAATCTGTCAGCCAAAGGCATGCAAGGCCTTTACCTTTACGGATCTGACCTTGTCGAACCTATACTTACAGAAATATGTAGTAAGCGTGTAAGGTTATAGTAGCTTAGATTGCAAATTGCAAAATCCAGGTAATTAATTTAGTTCTATTATGGTTGAATTCACTCTTACATTGAACCCCTATTATGTTAAGTTGCTAATTAAGTTAGATTTGGTTTGGACTATAAAATAAAATTATTATCACTTAATCTTAAACTATTTCCGACATGAAAAATTCAAGCAGAGTAAGGCACACCTAGTAGGGTCACAGGTCATAGGTTACCCTAAGTTCATGTTCCCTCCCACTCTATCATCATCATCATCCGTCTAGCCCGACCCCGGGGTCTTGGGGGCGATGTCACTCAGAGCCGTTGGGAGCTTGGGCCTGTCACCTCAGACGGGCCCATTGTCACCCGGCCCTTCAATGGGCCCACAGATAATCGGTTCTATTTGTATGAGGAAGGAGTCTTACATGGATGGTTGAGCCGAGGGTTGATTTCCATTCCTTTGGGAAATATTTGGACACCTTGGCATCTGGGTCCACAAATACCCAGTCGGAGCCTGGAAAAAGGTAAGGAGAAGAAATACTTGTACTTTCGCCCAATAATTATTATTATGCCTACAGGAGAGCTTCGTGCAGGAATTCCCTACGCATTATGTATTGGCTGTTGGGAGCGGTGGTGCGGTGGGACAACAGATGGAGAACGACGACGGGCACGTCATACTCATAAAGGCTGAGCCTTGATTCACATTCCTGGACGGCAGTAATGGATTGCATACTATTATCTATTATGTATTTTCCTCCAAGGGATATTATTGAAATACTTGTTTTTGAAGGTGACTCGGCGGGGATCCGTGGGGCATACTCCCTCTTACCACACTTAGCACATTCCAGCCGTCGTCGTACTACAGTATAACGATGTTTGGTAATTATGAAACGAAGGATGGACCAGGGGCAGGCAGACCTCAAGCTCATGTACTTAATAACGTAATACGTTTCTACGCTAAAACTTGTTCCTGAATGCGGAGTTCTTGGTAAGTTTTAGTACGTTAACTATTCTCCATTCATAGTTTGGAATCATATTATGTTATATATGATTAAATTTCCAGCGGGCGAAAATATAGATTGTACCGAAAAATACAAAATCCAAATCGTTAATTCTGTAAAACTCTGGTTAGGAAGCGCTACGTCTATGCCATATTAGATTTGGCGAAATATAACTAACTGTTATTCAATTAGATACAGGTGGGATAGGCTGGATTAAATTAAATTAGGATTGGTTACGTTACGTCAGGTACAATAGATTGAGTTAGACTAGGTTTAGTAGACAATTAAGTTAGATTAGATACTTTGAAGTGGGGTTACTTTAGGCTACATTTGAACCAGAAAAAACTACTTAATTCCGTTGAATTCTATATATTTTCCGGCATAAGGGCTATGTGCTTCATGAAACTGCCTTACCATTCTTGACCGCGAGCCCAAATATTTGTGGATGAACGACGCCGCGTGCCACTAACTCTCCCTTCACACGATTCCAAACTGCACTGCATGTCGTCTTACCCTGAAAATTAAACAGTTGCATCCATTAGCACAGAATTAGCATGTAGTAGACCTTTGCTTAATGAGAATGAGTATAGGACAGGTGCTCAGGTGTATTAAGACTTCACATTCCATTCCATTACGATCACGCTCATCATTTATCTATATGCGGGACATTTATTACTCGTGGCGTCCTTCCATAACAGCTTAACTACAGTACAGTAGATATAAGGATATAAGTAGTACGTAGTTATAAGATATCCTAAAATAGCATTGAATATAGACAATGACAGAATCCGGTATTAATTACATTGCAAAGATATCTGATCGTTGCCTAAGGCTACGGTTCCAATTTTAACGTTCTCAAAGGTACTACTCTATTCTCGTGCTGTCAATTAAGTATGTTCAATTTGCAGATTATATTTATGACTTGCACTGCATATTAATTCCAAAGAAAGGAGATACCTAACAGGTGCCAAATGGCACTTCTACATTAATATACCTATCGAATAATAAAATATGGTTGTGAAGGCTCTATA